>AWOL01S0094640.1:61392-73503 GCA_000715115.1 Nicotiana otophora | reverse complement strand
TCTAGGTTTTACCTCTAATTAGAACTTGAAAGGGAGAGAAAATCAATTAGGGTTTGTGGGAATGTTTTTTGGGAGGATTGTTTTGCAGAGCTTATGTCTGATTATTTTGCTCTATTTAAGGTCTCATATATGAATAAAATAGGCCTTTAAAAGGCCTCTTTGGACGACCCGAAATGTCCCATTTTTGGGCTTTCATTTAAGCAAGTAGGTGACACACCTACTTGTCACCTAGCAGCTTGCGCAGTATCGCAAACATGCCCATATCTCTCTACTCCGATGTCGTATTGACAAACGGTTTAATGCGTTGGAAAATAGACTCATAGATCTTTAATTTGATGGGTGGAACACCCCATAACTCTAAGTATATTGGGAGAAAATTGCAGTTACATTTGACCCAAAGTTTCTGTAAAACTTATGAACGTAACTTGTGATGACTTTCATCGACTTTTGTTCCACCACTCGCTTGACTTCAAAACATAACACACGACTATCATACGACTAACATAACTCATAACATAACCTACTTATCAATTTAAACACCCTGGTCTCACTCCAAAAGTACATGTTATAACATTCCCAATTTGTCGACTTTCGACGAAACATTATTTGTTTTCAATTCCTTTAGCTTCTGAAACTTCCAACCATCTTTGTACTTGTTGTTAATGATCTTCCATATTTGTAACCTCCGAGGTAATATGATTAACATACTTTGCAAACTTTTCAAATATGATTTCATTTCTGAGCTTACATCAATTGACTTATGATGACTCATACGTACGAAAACATGGGTTGTAACAGAAGTCCATCAATTTAGACAAAGTCAAGAGATACTACATTTGAATACAATAGAGTTAGGGTCTTGTTGTAACAAAATTATGCCTGGCCTGACATCCCCCAATGGGATACGTAGGCAACCTACGTCGGGTCCGGTCTCCCTCCGCATCTTGTAATAAAAAATCTAAATATCATTTTGTATGTATTCGGAACTACGCCACAACTTGATTTCCATTGGCAGGAATACCTAGGCAATCTAGATCGGATTCAGTCATCTATTGTAATCAAACAACGTTTTGGCCTGATTCTATTTTGATGCGTAGGCAGTCTGAGTCAGACTCGACCACTTTATTTCAAATTTCTTACCACTTTGCATCTATTGTAACTGAACTACGTCTTGACCTGATTCCATTTGGATACGCAGGCTACCTGAGTTAGGCTCGGTCATCATAATTCATTTTAGCATTTTATCATCCTCGAACTACCTTTAGACCTGATTCCGCTCAAATATGTAGGCAACCTGAAAAGGTTCGGTCATAACCATAGGAAAGCCTTTTTAATACATTTGTTTAGATTAGGACATAATCGCAATGGCAGGAAGCTACGCCATCGGGGGCATATCTAGAAGATCATCATCAACAGGACAAAGTCATGCAGAAACGATACTTGCGTTAGAAGGAACTTCTAAGCATGTCATAATTCGGAACAACGACGTTTACCATAAACATAAACTATTTTCGAAATATATTTTAGAATAATACTCTTCCACCTATCAAACTTCATGGTATAACCCACTTGATCCGGGGCAAGGCCAGTCCTACGATCAACACAAATCAACGCCCCTTTGAGCGCATGATTGATATGAATCAAAGGATACCAGCAGAGCACAGCGTGAACAATGACAAACCCACTTCAATATCATGATCTCCTATATATACTTTATTATTCAATTCATTTTCTCATACGGTTAAGGACTAACTTCAATTTCTTTGCAGGTATTCCAGAATCAAGTTTTCGATGCAATTGAAGCACCCTTTATATATCAAACCGTCTACTATACCAATCGGAGCATCTTTTACATATCGAGTTGCCAGCCCCATCAATCGGAGCTTTGTATATAGCAAACTAACTGCTCTACCAATCAGAGCATTTTTTACAAATAAAGCCGTCGGTCCCGCTAATCGGAGCCCTGTACATAGAAAATGCCCGGGATCGATAGGATAGAGAGACCAAGAGGACTCAAGAGACTGGTTCTTATTCTGGAGCTCATTCCCAACAGCTCACCATGGTAGGGGTCATGTGAGTCACCCCGTTCATTCAACTCTTTTAGCCTCTAGTGGCGTTCCAGCCCTTTTTAGGCCCTAGGAGCCTTATTATGCACCGCCAGTATCTAGTGTGCCTCCTGATCGGGGTGCTTTTAGTGGCCAGTCCAGCAGACCTGGCCCGAGTCAGTTGCAGCAGCCACGCCCTCTGAGGGGTTGTTTTGAATGTGGCGACACCCACCATATGGTCAGGGATTTCCCCAGCCTTAGGAGGGTTGCACCTCCACATACTTCTCAGCCACCACGTGCTCCACCGGGTCCTCATGCCATGATTCCAGCACCAGCTACCGCCCTACCTGCTCAGCCAACTCGAAGTGGAGGTCGGGGAGGTCGAGGTTGCCCTATAAGGGGAGGCCAAGCCAGGTATTATGCTCTTCCGGCTCGTACAGATGTAGTTGCTTCCAACTCTATCATTATAGGTATTGTTCCAGTCTGTCATAGAGATGTGTCGGTATTATTTGACCCAGGCTCCACGTATTCATATGCGTCCTCTTATTTTGCCCTACATTTGGGCGTATCTCGGGATTCTTTGAGTTCCCCTATTTATATGTCTACTCCTGTGGGAGATTCTCTTATTGCGGACTGTGTATATCGGTCGTGTTTGATTGATCTTAGTGGTTTTGAGACCAGAGCCGATTTATTATTACTCAACATGGTAGACTTTGATGTTATCTTGGGCATGGACTGGTTATCGCCCCATTATGCTATTCTTGATTGTCATGTTAAAACCGTGATGCTGGCTATGCTAGGTTTACCACGATTATAGTGAAGAGGTACCTTAGAGTATACTCTCAGCCGAGTCATTTCATTTCTTAAATCTCAACGAATGGTTGAGAAGGGGGTATGACGCATATCTAGCTTATGTGAGAGATGCTAATATTGATACCCCTACAACTGAGTCCGTTCCAGTAGTGAGGGACTATTTAGATGTGTTTCCAGCTGATCTTCCGGGCATGCCGCCCGACAGAGATATTGATTTTGGCATTGATTTGTTGCCGGGCACTCAGCCGATCTCTATTCCTCCATATCATATGGCTCCTCCTTAGTTGAGTGATTTGAAGGAGCAATTGCAGGAGTTGCTTGATAAGGGCTTTATTCGGCCCACTGTGTCACCTTGGGGTGTTCCGGTCTTGTTTGTAAAGAAAAAGGATGGTACTATGCGTATGTGCATTGATTATCGCCAGCTGAACAAAGTTACAATGAAGAACAGGTATCCATTGCCTCGTATTGATGACTTCTTTGATCAGTTACAGGGTGCCAAAGTGTTCTCCAAGATTAACTTACATTCAGTCTATCATCAGTTAAAGATTCAGGAGCCAAATATCCCTACGACTGCTTTCAGGACCTGATATGGTCCCTATGAGTTTCTTGTTATATCTTTTGGGCTGACCAATGCCCCAGCAGCCTTTATGCATTTGATGCACAGTGTATTCCAGCCTTATCTTGACTCTTTCGTCATTGTGTTTATTGACGACATTCTGGTTTACTCCCGGACTCGTGAGGATCATGAGTAGCACCTGAGGACTGTGCTTCAGAATTTGAGAGAAAAGAAGTTATATGCAAAACTTTCTAAGGGTGAGTTTTGGCTAGACTCAGTGGCGTTCTTGGGTCATGTAGTATCGAGTGACGGGATCAAGGTAGATCCAAAGAAGGTGGAAGCAATGCAAAGTTGGCCTAGACCGTCATCGGCTACGGAGATCCGTAACTTTCTTGGTTTGGTGGGGTATTACCGTCATTTTGTTGAGGGATTCTCATCTATTGCAACACCTATGACCAGGCTGACCCAGAAGGGTGCTCTGTTCAGGTGGACAGAGGAATGTAAGGAGAGCTTTCAGAAGCTCAAGACAGCTTTGACTACATCCCCAGTTTTGGTATTGCCTATAGGTTTGGGGTCCTACACAGTATATTATGATGCGTCGCGGATTGGTCTTGGCGCGGTGTTGATGCCAGGCAGTAGGGTAATTGACTACGCTTCCAGACAGCTGAAGGTGCACGAGAAGAGCTATCCTGTCCACGATCTTGAGTTAGCAGCTATTGTTCATGCCCTGAAGATTTGGCACCACTTAACTTGCATCAGCGGAGGTGGTTGGAGCTACTTAAGGACTATGATATCACCATTTTGTACCACCCGAGGAAGGCCAATGTGGTGGCCGATGCTTTGAGTCGCCGGGCGAAGAGTTTGGGTAGTTTAGCATACCTTCCAGTAGCAGAGAGACCCTTAGCATTGGATGTTCAGGCCTTAGAGAGCCATTTTGTGAGATTGGATATTTCTAAGCCGAGTCGAGTGTTGGCTTGTGTGGTCTCTCGGTCTTCTCTTTATGATCGCATCAGGGAGCGTCAGTATGATGACCCCCACCTCCTTGTCCTTAAGGACACGGTTCAGCACGGTGATGCTAAGGAGGTCACTATTGGGGATGATGGCGTATTGAGGATGCAGGGCAGGCTATGTGTGCCTAAAGTAGATGGTTTATGTGAGTTGATTCTTCAGGAGGCTCATAGCTCGCGGTACTCCATTCATCTGGGTGCCGCGAAGATGTATCAGGACTTGAGGCAGCATTACTGGTGGAGAAGAATGAAGAAGGACATAGTGGAGTATGTGGCTCGGTGCCTAAATTGCCAGCAGGTGAAGTATGAGCATCAACGGCCGGGTGGGTTGCTTTAGAAGTTAGAGATTCCTGAGTGGAAATGCGAGCGGATCACTATGAATTTCGTTGTTGGACTCCCACGGACTCAACGAAGGTTTGATGCGGTTTGGGTGCTTGTAGATAGGCTGACCAAGTCAACTTATATCATTCCTGTGATGACTAATTATTCTTCCGAGCAGCTGGCTCGAATTTACATCCGCGAGATCGTCAGGCTTCATGGCATACTAGTATCTATCATCTCTGACTGGGGTACGTAGTTTACATCACAGTTCTGGAGGGTTGTACAACAACAGTTGGGTACTCGGGTTGAGTTGAGCACAACACTTCACCCTCAAACGGATGGATAGTCCAAGCTCACTATTCAGATACTGGAGGATATGCTCTGCGCTTGTGTGATAGATTTTGGGGGTGCTTGGGATCAGTTCTTGCCACTTGCGGAGTTTGCCTACAACAACAGTTATCAGTTGAACATTCAGATGGCACCATATGAGTCTCTATATGGTAGGCGGCGTCGGTCTCCAGTGGGTTAGTTCGAGCCGAGCGAAGCTAGATTAATGGGTATGGACTTGGTTAAGGATGCCCTGGATAAGGCGAAGTTGATTCAGGATCGACTTCGCACAGCCCAGTCCAGACAGAAGAGTTATGCGGATAGGAGTTTTGCGATGTTGCATTCATGGTTGGAGAGCAAGTCTTACTTCGGGTTTCGCATATGAAGGGCATTATGAGGTTCGGGAAGAAGGGCAAGTAGAACCCACGATTTATCAGCCCATTTGAGGTGTTGTGACGCGTTGGGGAGGTTTCCTATAAGCTTGCCTTGCCTCCCAGTCTTGCAGGGGTCCACCTAGTATTTCATGTTTCTATGCTCCGGAAGTATCACGGCAATCCGGCTCATGTATTGGATTTCAGCTCAGTCCAGTTGGATAAGGATTTATCTTATGTCGAGGAGCCAGTGGCTATTTTGGACAGGCAGGATCGAAAGCTGAGGTTGAATAACATTTCTTCCGTGAAGGTTCAGTGGAGGGGTCAGCCGGTCGAGGAGGCGACTTGGGAGACCGAGCATGTTATGCGTTATCCCCATCTTTTCACCACTTCAGGTATGTCTTTATGCTTGTTCGAGGATGAACGATTGTTTTAAGAGGGGAAGGATGTAACGACCCGGCCGGTCGTTTTGAGAGTTATAGCCCTGATCCTCTATTAACTGCTTCTCCCATATCTATTTCTGCTATTGTGACTTGCCGGGAGGCTTCTTTTTGGTTTTTGGAGTGTTTTGGGACACTTTGTAATGCCTCGGCCGCTCGTTTCGAGAGTTATAGCCCCGTTTCCCCCATTTCTGCTTACTTTTGTGCTATTCAGTGATATTATGATATACCGGGTTAGTTGATTCGGGTCCGGAGTGGTTTCAGAGTAGATTGCGACACTTGGTCTCTAAAGTAGAAGCTTAAGTTGGAAAAGTCAACCGAATGTTGACTTATGTGTAAACGATCTCGGATTTGAATTCTGATGGTTCCATTAGCTTTGTTAGGTAATTTTGGACTTAGGAGCGCATCCGGAATGTGATTTGGAGGTACGTAGTAGAATTAGGCTTGAATTGGCGAACGTTGGAAATTTGGCAATTTTGGTCGGCAGTGGAAAATTTGATATCGGGGTCGGAATCAAATTCTGGAAGTTGGAGTAGGTTCGTGGTGTCATTTGTGACATGTGTGTAAAATTTGCGGTCATTCGGACGTGGTTTGGTTGGTTTCGGCATCTGTTGTCGAATTTGAAAGTTTAGAAGTTCTTAGGCTTGCATCAGAGGGTAATTTGGTATTTTGATTTTATTTTGCGTGTTTCGAAGGCTCGACTAAGTTTGTATATTGATATATGACTTGTTAGTATGGTTGGTTGAGATCCAGGGGGCTCGGGGTGATTCCGTGTGGTTAACAGATTGTTTGAAGTTGGAAAATGCAGTTGAAGCTGCTGCTAGTGATATTTCCGCACCTGCGGAGGGGGAGACGCAGGTGCAGGGTCGCAAGTGCGCATAGGAGTTCGCAGGTGCGGACGGAGTTGAAGTAGGCTGGTTCTGTAGGTGCGTAGGGGAGGTCGCATCGGGTGCCCGCAGAAGCGAAAGTGAGGAGGTCAGGCAGCATCCGCAGGTGCGAGGTCTTTTCCGCACCTGCGTGGTCGCAGATGCAGATATGGAGCACAGGTGCGAAGTTGGGGGAATTAATGATTTTCCGCAGGTGCGCATATTTGGCCGCAGGTGCGAAAGCCCTGTGCAGAAAGTATAAAAAGAACACTTCGCGAATTTTGGTTCATTTCCACCATTTGCAAGTTAGTTTTTGGAGCTTTTGGAGTGATTTTTGAAGGAGATTCAAGGGTATTCACTGAGGTAAGTTGCTTGTGCTCTATTATCATTAGCTATGGTGTTTTACCGTTAATTTCTCACCTAATTAGTAGGATGTTTGGAGTGAAATAAGGGGTTAGGGCTTGGGATTTTGGAGGGAGTAATTTGGGGATTTGGGGGACCAAATGAGGTCAGCTTTTGATGAATTTAGTATGGGTTGACTCGGGAGTGAATGGGCTTTCAGATTTTATGACTTTTGTCGAATTTTAAGACGTGGGCCCGGGGGGCGAGTTTGAGTGAATTTCTGGATTTGGCCTATAATTGGTATTTTCCTTGTGGGATTTATTGCTTTAGCTCATATTGATTGTATTGTATTGCTCGTTGCTAGATTCAGGTCATTTGGAGGCCGTTTCGAGAGGAAAGAGCAGTCTGGAGTAGGAGTTCTACACTGTTGAGGTAAGTAACAGTTTTAAATGTGGTTTTGAGGGTATGAAACCCGGAGTTTGGTATGATGTGACTGTTTGGAGGTGGCACCCATTCTAGGTGACGGGCGTGTACATGTACTCCATGAGGGATTGAGACTTGGTACGTACCGGGTGACTGTGAAGTCTAATAGCCTTTATTTGTGGTTATATGCATTCCTCTCTAATAGAAATTGACTGTATTCATGTTAGAAATCATGCTTAGATTATATTCCCGCTCATGGTAGTTATACTCAGTCATAGTGATTCATGTACATGTTTATCTCAGTCTCTGTTATTTGTTTTCCTTGATGATATACTGTATCACTTTGATTTGAGCTATTTTCCCTTTCTTTATTGAGAGTTGTGAGACTAGAGAGGTTCATAACTGAGTAAGGCTGAGGGCCTGGTTGTGAGGTATTGATATATGGCACGTGAGTTGTCCGTGCGGACCCTTATGTTGTACTATGGCACGTGAGTTGTCCATGTAGCACGTGAGTTGTCGTGTGGATCCAGATATGATATTATAGAACGTGAGTTGTCCGTGCAGCACGTAAGTTGTCCGTGCTGATTAGCGCTTGGGCTGTAGGAGCCCCTCATCAGTCTGAACACCCCCAGTGAGCGCTGGTACCTATTGAGAGTGTGTATTAAGGGCTGAGAGCCGAGAGTGTGAGCCGTTGACATGGGTTGTGTGACTACTGCCTTGAGAGGTTGTACTTGCTTTTTTATATTGTTGCACTTAGTTGTTATCTGTTATTGTTATGAAATTTCTAGAAAATTCATATCTGTTTTCCATGAGCGCAAACTAATTTGATGTATACCATAGGATTTGAAAGCATGTTCACTCTTTACTGAAAACGTTAAAATGAACTGTACTGTATAGCTCGTTACTACTTCTCAGTTCCTTATTTATATCTGTTACTTGCTGAGTTGGTTGTACTCATGCTACACCCTACATTTCATGTGCAGATCTTGGTGTGTTTGATCATGGAGGTCGTTGAGTTCTGGGGCGATCGAGTACCGGAGACTTAGAGGTAGCTGCCGGCGTCCGCAGGACCTTGTCTCTCCTTTTATATTTCTTTGTCTTGTATTGATACTTAGACATTCATTTTAATAGTTTGGTTATCTAGATGCTCATAACTTAGTGACACCCCGATATCGGGCTATTTATCTGCATTTATGTTTTATTTGGGTTTTACCCCGTATTTATGAAAAACCCCGATTATTTTAAATGTCTTAATTCACTTCTGTTAAATTTTGAAAGCGTTTTGGAAAGGTCGGCTTGCCTAGTACCACGATAGGTGCCATCATGATGGGTTAGGTTTTGGGTTGTGATAAGTTAGTATCAGAGCTTTAGGTTACATAGGTCTCACGAGTCATGAGCGGGTTAGTAGAGGCTTGCGGATCGGTACAGAGACGTCTGTACTTATCTTCGAGAGGCTGTAGAACCCTTAGGAAACTTTCACATTCTTGGATTCTTGTCATGCGAATTTGTTTATTCTGATAATTAAACACCTGTTGTTTCATTCTCTCAAAGATGGTGAGGACTCGTGCAACCGGTCAGGAGGGCTAGCCACCAGTACTACCAGCCAGGGCCGCGAGAGGCCGAGGCCGCGGTAGAGGCCGTGGTAGGGGCAGAGGTGAAGCCCGTACAGCAGCTGGGGAAGTACCTGCAGATCCACCAGTTGTCCCAGATCAGGACCATGTTCCAGTTGTTGATGCACCAGCTCAGGCACCACCTATGCCTATTGTGATTCCAGGCCTCCAGGAAGCCTTATCTCAGATTCTGTCAGCGTTTACCGGCCTTGCTCAGGCGGTCTCTATCTCGACGGCTGCTACCACTTCTCAGGCTGGGGGAGGCACTCAGACTCCCGATGCTCACACACCCGAGCAGGTTGTTCAGGGACTCCAGACACCGGAAGCACCACCAGCCCAGTCGGTTGTAGTTGCTCAGGATTATGTGGTTCCTGCTATGTTTGAGGATGATCAGCGTAGGTTGGAGAGGTTTGTGAGACACCATCCTCCACCTTTCAGTGGAACAGAGAGAGAGGATGCCCAGAACTTCTTGGACAGATGTTAGAGGATACTCCGTATAGCTGGTATTCTGGAGACTTGTGGGGTCTCATTCACTACTTTTCAGCTTTCTTGGGCTACACTCAGATGGTGGGAGACTTATGAGAAGTGTAGGCCTGTTGGCACAGCACCCCTTACTTAGCAGTAGTTCTCCGTGGTCTTTTTGGAGAAGTTAGTGCCTCAGTCCCACAGAGAGGAGCTGCGCAGACAGTTTGAGCAGCTTCGCCAGGGTGATATGTCTGTGATGTAGTATGAGATGCGATTCTCAAAGTTGGCCCGTCATGCTATCTAGTTGGTTCCCACAGACATGGAGAGGATCATGTGGTTTATAGATGGTCTCGCTTTTCAGCTACGGTTGCTCATGACCAGAGAGAGGGTGTCTGGCGCTACCTTTGATGAGGTTGTCGACATTGCTCAGCAGATTGAGATGGTTCGCGGTCAGGAGAGGGTTGAGAGGGAGGCCAAGAGGCCTCATGGTCAGGGTGGATTCAGCGGTGCTCTTTTTGGGGGTGAGTTCCAGCACGATAGAGGTCATCATTTCAGACTTTCTCAGTCAGCTCGGCCGTTTCATCGTGGTGCATCATCTGGCCATGGTTCTCACAATCATCAGCAGGGCCAGTCATCATTCAGTGCACTACTAGCGCAGAGTTCTCATCATGCCCTACCCGTTCAGGTATCCTCTCATAGTTCTTTTGGGCATCAAAAGCAGCAGTTTCATCAGAGGAGGGGTTGTTTCGAGTGCAGAGATTTTGGTCATATTATGGGAGATTGCCCTAGGCTATTGGGTAGGACTCCACAGTGGAGTAATCGATCGACGGCACCAGCACCAGTTCCTTCACCACCCGCCCAGCTAGCTAGGATGGAGCCCAGTCAACTAGGGGTCTCCCAAGAGGGGGAGGTAGATTAGGGGGTGGTCAGGCCCATTTCTATGCCCTCCCTGCCAGACCAGATGCTATTGCTTTAGATGATGTGATTACAGGTATTGTCTCGGTTTGCCATAGAGATGCCTCTGTATTATTTGACCCTAGTTCCACGTATTCAGTCTGTTTATGTATCTACTCCTGTAAGTGATACTATTGTTGTGGACCGTGTATATCGGTCATATGTGGTGACTATTGGGGGTCTGGAGACCCGAGTGGACCTTCTACTGCTCAGTATGGTTGGCTTTGATGTGATATTGGGTATGGATTGGTTATCTCCATGTCATGTTGTTCTATATTGTCACGCTAAGATCGTGACGTTGGCTATGACGGGGTTTCCGAGGGTTGAGTGGAGCTGTTTTATAGATTATGTACCTAGTAGGGTGATTTCATATTTGAAGGCTCAGCGTATGGTTGAGAAGGGCTGCCTATCTTATTTGACATTTGTGAGGGGTGTTAGTGCAGAGACTCCTGCCATTGATTCTATTCCGGTGGTACGTGATGTTCCAGATGTGTTTCCTGTAGACCTGCCGGGCATGCCGCCTAACAGGGATATTGACTTTGGTATTGATTTGGTGTCGGGCACTCAGCCCATTTCTATTCTACCGTATCGTATTGCACCGGCGGAGTTGAAGGAGTTGAAGGAACAACTTGAGGAACTCCTTGATAAGGGGTTTATTCGGCCTAGTGTGTCACCTTGGGGTGTGCCGGTTCTATTTGTAAAGAGAAAGGATGGTTCCATGAGGATGTGCATTGATTACAGGCAGTTGAACAAGGTCACAGACAAGAACAAGTATCCTTTGCCTTGTATTAATGATTTATTTGACCAGCTTCAGGGAGCGAGGGTGTTCTCCAAGATGGATTTGAGGTCCGGTTATCACTAGCTGAAGATTCGGGATTCAGATATTCTTAAGACAGCTTTCAGGACCCGTTATGGCCATTATGAGTTCTTGGTGATGTATTTTGGGCTGACCAATACCCCAGTAGCGTTCATCCATTTGATTAACAGTGTATTCCAGCCCTATTTGGACTCATTCGTTAATGTATTCATTGATGACATCCTGGTGTACTCTCGTAGCCAGAAGGAGCATGCTCAACATTTGAGGGTTGTATTATAGAGATTGAGGGAGGAGAAGCTTTATGCAAAGTTCTCCAAGTTTGAGTTTTGTCTCGGTTCAGTAGCAATCTTGGGGCACGTGGTGTCCAGTGAGGGTATTGAGGTGGATCCGAAGAAGATAGAGGCGGTGCAGAGTTATCACCAATGTGGTGGCTGATGCTTTGCGTCGCCGGGTGGAGAGTTTAGGGAGTTTAGCTTATCTCCCAGCAGCAGAGAGACCCTTGGCATTTGATATTCAGGCCTTAGCGGGCCAGCTTATCAGATTGGATATTTTGGAGCCGAGTCGGGTATTGGCTTGTGTGGTCTCCAAGTCTTCTCTTTATGACCGTATCAGGGAGATTTAGTATGATGACCCCCACCTGCTCGTTCTTCAGGACAGGGTTCAGCGAGGTGATGCCAGAGATGTGACTATTGGTGATGACGGCGTGTTGTGGATGCAGGGCCAGATATGTGTGCCTAATGTAGATGGGCTTAGG
>AWOL01S0094640.1:38854-61345 GCA_000715115.1 Nicotiana otophora | reverse complement strand
ATCCGGGTGCCGCGAAGATGTACCAGGATTTGAGGCAGCACTATTAGTGGAGGCGGATGAAGAAGGATATAGTTGGGTTTGTGGCTTGGTGTCTCAACTATCAGCAGGTTAAATATGAACATCAGAGACCGGGTGGCTTGCTTCACAGGTTAGAGATCCCAGAGTGGAAGTGGGAGCGAATCACCATGGACTTCGTATTTGGGGTCCCACGCACTTCGAGAAAGTTCGATGTTATTTGGGTGATTGTGGATCGGCTAACCAAGTCCATGCACTTTATTCGAGTTGGAACTACTTACACTTCAGAGCGGTTGGCTGAGGTTTACATCCGAGAGATTGTTCGCCTGCATGGTGTCCCAGTTTCCATCATTTCAGATAGGGGCACTTTGCTTACATCGCAGTTTTGGAGGGCTGTGCAGCGAGAGTTGGGTACTCATGTTGAGTTGAGCACAACTTTTCACCCTCAGATGGACGGGTAGTCCGAGCGCACTATTCAGATATTAGAGGACATGTTGCGCGCTTGTGTCATTGACTTTGGGGGTTCATGGGACCAGGTTCTGCCACTCGCGGAGTTTGCATATAACAATAGTTATTAGTCGAGTATTCAGATGGATCTGTACGAGACTTTATATGGGAGGAGGTGTAGATCTCCGATAGGATGGTGTCACGACCCAAAACCTAGCCCGTCGTGATGGCGCCTATCGAGGTACTAGGAAGGCCGACCTTTCCAAAACGCTTTCAAAATTTAATAGAAGTGAATTAAGACATTTAATATAACCAAAGTTTTTCATAAATACGGGATAAAACCCAAATAAAACATAAGTACGGAAAAATAGCCCGACATCGGGGTGTCACTAAGTCTTGAGTATCTAGATAACCAAACTAATACAACCAGTGTCTAAGTATCAATACAAGAGAGAAAGAAATATAGAAGGAGAGACAAGGTCTTGCAGACGCCGGTAGCTACCTCGATCGCGCCCGAACTCAATGACCTCCATGAGCAAACACACCTGGATCTGCACATGAAGTGCAGGGTGTAGCATGAGTACAACCAACTTAGCAAGTAATAGAAATAAATAAGGAACCGAGAAGCAATGACGAGCTATACAGTACAGTTCATTTTAAATGTTTTCAGTAAAGAGTGAACATGTTTTCAAATGTTGTGGTATACGTCAAATCAGTTCGCGCTCATGGAAAACAAATATGAATCTTCCAGAAATTTCACAATAACAATAGATAACAACTAAGTGCAATAATAAATAAAGGCAAGAACAGCCTCTCAAGGCAGCAGTCACTCAACCCATCTCAACAGCTCATACTATCGGCTCTCAGCCCTCAATACACACTCTCAATAGGTACATGCGCTCACTGGGGGCGTTCAGACTTATAAGGGGCTCCTACAACCCAAGCGCTAATCCGCACAGACATCTCACGTGCTACACGGACAACTCACATGCTATAATATCATATCTGGATCCGCACGGACAACTCACGTACTGCACGGACAACTCGCGTGCCATAGTATAACATAACGATCTGCACGGACAACTCATGTGCCATATAACAATACCTCACAACCAGACCATCGGCCTTACTCAGTCATTAACCTCTCTAGTCTCACATCTCTCAATAAAGAAAGGGAAAACAACTCAAATCAAAGTGTTACGGTATATCATCAGGGAAAACAAATAACAGAGACTGAGGTAAACATGTACAGGAATCACTATGACAGAGTATAACTACCATCAGCAGGAATATAGCCTAAGCATGATTGTCTAACATGAAAACAGTCAAGTTCTAGTAGAGAGGAATGCATATAAATGCAAATAAAGTCTATTAGACTTCACAGTCTCCCGTGACGGACCAAGTCTCAATCCCTCACGGCGTACATCCACACGCCCATCACCTAGCATGGGTGCCACCTCCAAACTGTCACACCATACCAAACTCCAGGTTTCATACCCTCAAGACTAAATTTAAAACTGTTACTTACCTCAATAGTGTAGAACCCCTACTTCGAAATTCTCTTTCCTATCGAATCGGCCTCCAAATGACCCGAATCTAGCAACGAGCAATAAAATACGATCAATATGAGCTAAATGAATAAATCCCACGAGGAAAATACCGATTATAGGCCAAATCCCGAAATTCACTCAAGCCCGGCCCCCGGGCCCACGTCTCGAAATCCGACAAAAGTCACAAAACCCGAAAGCCCATTTACTCCCGAGTCTGCCCATACCAAATTCATCAAACTCCAACCTCATTTGGTCCCCCAAATAGCCAAATTACTCTCTCCAAAATCCCAAGCCCTAACCCCGTATTTCACTCCAAATATCCTACTAATTAGGTGAGAAATTAACGGGAATACACAATAGCTAATGATAATAGAGCTCAAGCAACTTACCTCAGTGAATACCCTTGAATCCCCTTCAAAACTCACTCCTAAAGCTCCAAAAACCGACTTGAAAATGGTGGAAATGAACCAAAATTCGCAGAGTGTTCTTTTTATACTTTCTGCCCAGGGCTTTCGTACCTGCGGCCAAATATGCACACTTGCGGTGCCGCATCATTGCAAGAAAATCTGCTCCTGCGGAAAATCATTAATTCCCCCAACTTCGCACCTGCGCTCCATATCCACATCTGCGACCAAGCAGGTGTGGAAAAGACCTCGCATCTGCGGACGTTGTCTGGCCTCCTCACTTCCGCTTCTACGGGCACCTATCTGTATCTGCGGACCCGCAGATGCGACCTCCCCTACGCACCTGCGGACCCAGCCTACTTCAAATCCGTCTGCACCTGCGAACTCCTAGGTGCACCTGCGACCTCGCACCTGCGGCTCCCCCTCCGCAGGTGCGGAAATATTAGTAGCAGCAGCTTCAGCTGCATTTTCCAACTTCAAACCACCCGGAATCACCCCAAGCCACTCGGGACCTCAACCAACCATACCAACAAGTCATATATCAACATATAAACTTAGGCGAGACTTCGAATCACTCAAAACAACATCAAAAAACCAAATTACCCTCGGATTCAAGCCTAAGAACTTCTAAACTTCCAAATTCAACAACCGATGTCGAAACCAACCAAACCACGTTCGAATGACCTCAAATTTTACACACAGGTCACAAATGATACCACAAATCTACTCCAACTTCCGGAATTCCATTCCGACCACGATATCAAATTTTCCACCGCCGACCGAAATCGCCAAATTTCTAACTTTCGCCAATTCAAGCCTAATTCTACTATGGACCTCTAAATCACATTCCAGACACGCTCCTAAGTCCAAAATTACCTAACAAAGCTAATGGAACCAACAGAATTCAATCCAAGATCGTTTACACATAAGTCAACATCCGGTTGACTTTTCCAACTTAAGCTTCTACTTTAGAGACTAAGTGTCTCAATCACTTCGAAACCACTCCGGACCCGAACCAACTAATCCGGTATATCATAATATAGCTAAAACGCACAAAAGGAAGCAGAAATGAGGGAACCAGGGCTATAACTCTCGAAATGATCGGCCGGTTCGTTACATCCTCCCCTCTTAAACAGCCGTTCGTCCCCGAACGGGTCAAGAAACATACTTGGAGTCTCGAATAGGCGTGGGTATCTGCTCCACATCTCCCGCTCGGTCTCCCAGTTGGCCTCCTCCACAGGCTGACCTCTCCACTGCACCTTCATTGAAGTTATGTCCTTTGGCCTTAACTTCCGCACCAACCGATCCAAAATGGCCACCAGCTCCACATCATAAGTCATATCACCCTCCAACTGAACCGTGCTGAAGTCCAAAACATGGGATGGATCCCCAACATACTTTCAGAGCATGGAAACATGAAACACTGGATGCACACTCGACAAGTTAGATGGCAAGGCAAGCTTATAAGCCACATCCTCTATATTCTGAAGCACCTCAAAAGGTCCAATGAACCGGGGGCTCAACTTGCCCCTCTTCCCAAACCTCATAACACTCTTCATGGGTGATACCTTCAGCAAAACCTTCTCCTCAACCATAAATGACACATCACGGACCTTCCTGTCCACGTAGCTCTTCTGCCTAAACTGTGCCGTGTGACGCCGTTCCTGAATCAATTTCACCTTATAATGCATCCTGGACCAAGTCTATACCCAAGAGCCTAGCCTCAGCTGGCTCAAACCATCCTACCAGAGATATACACCTCCTCCCATATAAAGCCTCGTACGGAGCCATCTGAATACTTGACTGACAATTGTTGTTATATGTAAACTCCGCGAGCGGCAGAAACTGGTCCCATGAACCCCAAAAGTCAATGACACAGGCGCGCAACATGTCCTCTAATATCTGAATAGTGCGCTCGGACTGCCCGTCCGTCTGATGGTGAAAAGTTGTGCTCAACTCAACCTGAGTACCCAACTCTCGATGCACGGCCCTCCAAAACTGCGATGTAAACTGACTGCCCCTATCTGAAATGATGGAAACTGGGACACCATGCAGGCGAACAATCTCTCGGATGTAAATCTCAGCCAACCGCTCAGAAGTGTAAGTAGTTCCAAGTGGACTGAAGTGTGCGGACTTGGTCAGCCGATCCACAATCACCCAAATAGCATCGAAATTCCTCAAAGTCTGTGGGAGCTCAACTACGAAGTCCATGGTGATTTNCTAGGCCAACTCTGCATCGCCTCTATCTTCTTCGGATCCACCTGAATACCCTCACTAGACACCACGTGCCCCAAGAATTCTACTAAACCGAGCCAAAACTCACACTTGGAAAACTTTTCATAAAATTTCTCCTCCCTCAATCTCTATAATGCAACCCTCAAATGCTGAGCATGCTCCTCCTGGATACGAGAGTACACTAGGATGTCATCAACGAATACAATTATGAATGAGTCCAAATAGGGCTGGAATACACTGTTCATCAAATGCATGAACTTTGTTGGGGCATTGGCCAGACCAAAAGACATCACCAAGAACTCATAATGGCCATAACGGGTCCTGAAAGCTGTCTTAAGAATATCCGAATCCCGAATCTTCAGCTGGTCATAACCGGACCTCAAATCAATCTTGGAGAACACCCTCGCTCCCTGAAGCTGGTCAAATAAATCATCAATACGAGGAAAAGGATACTTGTTCTTGACTGTGACCTTGTTCAACTGCTTGTAATCAATGCACATCCTCATGGAACCATCCTGCTTCTTTACAAATAGAACCGGCACACCCCAAGGTGATACACTAGGCCGAATGAAACCCTTATCAAGGAGTTCCTGAAGCTGTTCCTTCAACTCCTTCAATTACGCCGGTGCTATACGATACGGTGTAATAGAAATGGGCTTAGTGCCCGGCACCAAATCAATACTGAAATTAATATCCCTGTCAGGCGGCATGCCCGGTAGGTCTGCAGGAAATACATCCAGAAAATCACGTACCACCGGAACAGAATCAATGGCACGAGTCTCTATACTAACATCCCTCACAAAAGCCAAATAAGATAGGAAACCCTTCTCAATCACACGCTGAGCCTTCAAATATGAAATCACCCTACTAGGTAGATAATCTATAAAACCTCTCTACTCAACCCTCGGAAACCCCGGCATCGCCAACGTCACGGTCTTAGCGTGACAATCTAGAACAACATGACATGGAGATAACGAATCCATACCTAATATCACATCAAAGTCAACCACACTGAGTAGCAAAAGGTCGACTCGGCTATCCATACCCCCAATAGTCACCACGCATGATCGATATATGCGGTCCACAATAATAGTATCGCCCACAGGAGTAGATACATGAACAGATGAAACTAAAGACTCACGGGGCATATCCAGAAAATGGGTAAAATATGAGGAAACATATGAATACGTGGAACCAGGGTCAAATAATACAGAGGCATATCTGTGGCAAACTGAGACAATACGTGTAATCACAATATCTGAAGCAATTGTATCTGCTCTGGTAGGGAGGGCATAGAAACGGGCTTGGCCACCCCCTGATCTGCCTCCCCCTCTCGGGCGAGCCCTAACTGACTGGGCTCCACCCCTAGCTGGTTGGGCGGCTGGTCATGAGCATCCGTAGCTCAAACGTCAGACCATCTATAAACCTCATAATCCTCTCCCTGTATGTGGGAACCAACCATATAGCATGACGGGCCAACTCCGAGAATCACATCTCATATTGTATCACAGAAATATCACCCTGGCGAAGCTGCTCAAGCTGTTTGCACAGCTCCTCTCTGTGGGATTGAGTCACGAACTTCTCCAAAAAGACCACGGAGAACTGCTGCCAAGTAAGGGGTGTTGCGCCAACAGGCCTACGCCTCTCGTAAGTCTCCCACCATCTGAGTGCAGCCCTAGAAAACTAAAAGGTAGTGAATGAGACCCCACAAGTATCCAGAATACCAGCTGTACGAAGTATCCTCTAACATATGTCCAAGTAGTCCGAGGCATCCTCTCTATCTGTGCCACTGAAAGGTGGAGGCTGGAGTCTCCCAAACCTCTCCAACCTACGCTGATCATCCTGAGGCATAGCAGGAACCACATAATCCTGAGCAGTTGCAACCAGCTAGGCTGGTGGTGCCTCCGGTGTCTGGAGTCCCTGAACAACCTACTCGGGTGTACGAGCAGCGGGAGTCTGAGTGCCTCCCCCGGCCTGAGAAGTGGCTGCAGCCGTCAAGATAGAGACCGCTTGAGCAAGGCCGGTACATGCTGTCAGAANTACACCTCCTCCCATATAAAGCCTCGTACGGAGCCATCTGAATACTTGACTGACAATTGTTGTTATATGTAAACTCCGCGAGCGGCAGAAACTGGTCCCATGAACCCCAAAAGTCAATGACACAGGCGCGTAACATGTCCTCTAATATCTGAATAGTGCGCTCGGACTGCCCGTCCGTCTGATGGTGAAAAGTTGTGCTCAAGTCAACCTGAGTACCCAACTCTCGATGCACGGCCCTCCAAAACTGCGATGTAAACTGACTGCCCCTATCTGAAATGATGGAAACTGGGACACCATGCAGGCGAACAATCTCTCGGATGTAAATCTCAGCCAACCGCTCAGAAGTGTAAGTAGTTCCAAGTGGACTGAAGTGTGCGGACTTGGTCAGCCGATCCACAATCACCCAAATAGCATCGAAATTCCTCAAAGTCTGTGGGAGCTCAACTACGAAGTCCATGGTGATTTTCTCCCACTTCCACTCTGGGATCTCTAACCTCTGAAGCAAGCCACCCGGTCTCTGATGTTCATACTTAACCTGCTGACAGTTGAGACACCAAGCCACAAACCCAACTATATCCTTCTTTATCTGCCTCTACCAATAGTGCTGCCTCAAATCTCGGTACATCTTCGTGGCACCCGGATGGATGGAATACCACGAGCTGTGGGCCTCCTCAAGAATCAACTCCCTTAGCCCATCTACACTAGGCACACATATGCGACCCTGCATCCTCAACACGCTGTCATCACCAATGGTCACATCTCTGGCATCACCTCGCTGAACCCTATCCTGAAGAACGAGCAGGTGGGGCTCATCAAATTGATGCTCCCTGATACGGTCATAAAGAGAAGACCTGGAGACCATACAAGCCAATACCTGACTCAGCTCTAAAATATCCAATCTGACGAGCTGGCCCGCTAAAGCCTAAACATCCAATGCCAAGGGTATCTCTGCTGCTGGGAGATATGCTAAACTCCCCAAACTCTCCGCCCCGCTATTCAAAGCATCAGCCACCACGTTGGCCTTCCCCGGATGGTACAAAATAGTGATATCATAGTCCTTAAGAAGCTCCAACCATCTCTGCTGACGCAAGTTAAGATCCTTCTGCTTCAACAAATACTGCAAACTCTAGTGATCAGTATAGATCTCACAATGAACCCCATACAAATAATGACGCCAAATCTTCAAGGCGTGAACAATGGCTGCTAATGCAAGATCATGGACAAGATAGTTCTTCTTATGGGTCTTCAACTGGCACGAGGCACAGGCAATCACCCTACCCACCTGCATCAGAACACATCCAATACCTACCCTCGATGCATCACAATACACTAGAGCTGATGGCAGAACCAACACTAGAGCTGTGGTCAAGGCAGTCTTGAGCTTCTGGAAGCTCTCCTCACACTCATCCGACCACCTGAATGGAGCACTATTTTGGGTCAATTTGATCAAGGGTGATGCAATAGATGAAAATCCCTCCACAAATCGACGACAATAACCCGCCAAACCAAGAAAGCTCCCAATCTCCGTGGCTGAGGACGGTCTAGGCCAACTCTGCATCGCCTCTATCTTCTTCGGATCCACCTGAATACCCTCACTAGACACCACGTGCCCCAAGAATTCTACTAAACCGAGCCAAAACTCACACTTGGAAAACTTTTCATAAAATTTCTCCTCCCTCAATCTCTATAATGCAACCCTCAAATGCTGAGCATGCTCCTCCTGGATACGAGAGTACACTAGGATGTCATCAACGAATACAATTATGAATGAGTCCAAATAGGGCTGGAATACACTGTTCATCAAATGCATGAACTTTGTTGGGGCATTGGCCAGACCAAAAGACATCACCAAGAACTCATAATGGCCATAACGGGTCCTGAAAGCTGTCTTAAGAATATCCGAATCCCGAATCTTCAGCTGGTCATAACCGGACCTCAAATCAATCTTGGAGAACACCCTCGCTCCCTGAAGCTGGTCAAATAAATCATCAATACGAGGAAAAGGATACTTGTTCTTGACTGTGACCTTGTTCAACTGCTTGTAATCAATGCACATCCTCATGGAACCATCCTGCTTCTTTACAAATAGAACCGGCACACCCCAAGGTGATACACTAGGCCGAATGAAACCCTTATCAAGGAGTTCCTGAAGCTGTTCCTTCAACTCCTTCAATTACGCCGGTGCTATACGATACGGTGTAATAGAAATGGGCTTAGTGCCCGGCACCAAATCAATACTGAAATTAATATCCCTGTCAGGCGGCATGCCCGGTAGGTCTGCAGGAAATACATCCAGAAAATCACGTACCACCGGAACAGAATCAATGGCACGAGTCTCTATACTAACATCCCTCACAAAAGCCAAATAAGATAGGAAACCCTTCTCAATCACACGCTGAGCCTTCAAATATGAAATCACCCTACTAGGTAGATAATCTATAAAACCTCTCTACTCAACCCTCGGAAACCCCGGCATCGCCAACGTCACGGTCTTAGCGTGACAATCTAGAACAACATGACATGGAGATAACGAATCCATACCTAATATCACATCAAAGTCAACCACACTGAGTAGCAAAAGGTCGACTCGGCTATCCATACCCCCAATAGTCACCACGCATGATNGTCAAGGCAGTCTTGAGCTTCTGGAAGCTCTCCTCACACTCATCCGACCACCTGAATGGAGCACTATTTTGGGTCAATTTGATCAAGGGTGATGCAATAGATGAAAATCCCTCCACAAATCGACGACAATAACCCGCCAAACCAAGAAAGCTCCCNAATAGTCACCACGCATGATCGATATATGCGGTCCACAATAATAGTATCGCCCACAGGAGTAGATACATGAACAGATGAAACTAAAGACTCACGGGGCATATCCAGAAAATGGGTAAAATATGAGGAAACATATGAATACGTGGAACCAGGGTCAAATAATACAGAGGCATATCTGTGGCAAACTGAGACAATACGTGTAATCACAATATCTGAAGCAATTGTATCTGCTCTGGTAGGGAGGGCATAGAAACGGGCTTGGCCACCCCCTGATCTGCCTCCCCCTCTCGGGCGAGCCCTAACTGACTGGGCTCCACCCCTAGCTGGTTGGGCGGCTGGTCATGAGCATCCGTAGCTCAAACGTCAGACCATCTATAAACCTCATAATCCTCTCCCTGTATGTGGGAACCAACCATATAGCATGACGGGCCAACTCCGAGAATCACATCTCATATTGTATCACAGAAATATCACCCTGGCGAAGCTGCTCAAGCTGTTTGCACAGCTCCTCTCTGTGGGATTGAGTCACGAACTTCTCCAAAAAGACCACGGAGAACTGCTGCCAAGTAAGGGGTGTTGCGCCAACAGGCCTACGCCTCTCGTAAGTCTCCCACCATCTGAGTGCAGCCCTAGAAAACTAAAAGGTAGTGAATGAGACCCCACAAGTATCCAGAATACCAGCTGTACGAAGTATCCTCTAACATATGTCCAAGTAGTCCGAGGCATCCTCTCTATCTGTGCCACTGAAAGGTGGAGGCTGGAGTCTCCCAAACCTCTCCAACCTACGCTGATCATCCTGAGGCATAGCAGGAACCACATAATCCTAAGCAGCTGTAACTGGCTGGGCTGGTGGTGCCTCCGGTGTCTGGAGTGCCTGAGCAACCTGCTCGGGTGTGCGAGCGGAGGGAGTTTGAGTGCCTCCCCCAGCTTGAGAAGTGGATGTGGCCGTCGAGATAGAAACCGCCTGAGCAAGGCCGGTACACATTGTCAGAATATGAGCTAGGGCCTCCTGGAGGCCTGGAATCACAATAGGCACAGGTGGTGCCTGAGCTGGTGCATCAAGTACTGGAACCTGGTCCTGATCTGGGATAACTGGTGGATCTGCAGGTACTGCCCCAGCTGCTGTACGGGCTGCACTTCTGCCCCTACCACGGCCTCTACTGTGGCCTCGGCCTCTCGTAGCCCTGGCTGGTGGTACTGGTGGCTGGCCCTCCTGACCGGTAGCGCGAGTCCTCACCATCTGTGAGAGAATGAAACAACAGGTGTTTAATTACCAGAATAAACAGATTCGCATGACAAGAATCCAAGAATGTGAAATTTTTCTAAGGGTTCTGCATCCTCTCGAAGATAAGTACAAGCGTCTCCGTACCGATCCGCAAGACTCTACTAACCCGCTTATGACTCGTGAGACCTATGTAACCTAGAGGTCTGATACCAACTTGTCACAACCCAAAACCTAACCCGTCATGATGGCGCCTATCGTGGTACTAGGCAAACCAACCTTTCCAAAACGCTTTCAAAATTTAACAAAAGTGCATTAAGATATTTAAAATAACTGGAGTTTTTCATAAATATGGGGTAAAACCCAAATAAAACATAAGTGCAGAAAAATAGCCCGACATCAAGGTGTCACTAAGTCATGAGCATCTAGATAACCAAACTAATATAATCCATGTCTAAGTATCAATGCAAGATAGAAAGAAATATAGAAGGAGAGACAAGGTCTTGCGGATGCCGGCAACTACCTCGAAATCTCTAGTACTCGATCGCACCCGAACTTAACGACCTCCATGATCAAACATACCTAGATCTACACATGAAGTGCAGGGTGTAGCATTAGTACAACCAACTCAGCAAGTAACAGAAATAAATAAGAAACTGAGAAGCAGTGACGAGCTATTCAGTACAGTTCATTTTAAAAGTTTTCAGTAAAGAGTGAACATGCTTTCAACTTATGTGGTATATGTCAAATCAGTTCATGCTCATGGAAAGCAGATATGAGTCTTCCAGAAATTTCACAATAAGAACAGATAACAACTAAGTGCAACAATAAATAAAAGCAAGTACAACCTCTCAAGGCATCAGTCACTCAACCTATCTCAACAGCTCACACTCTCGGCTCTCAGCCCTCAATACACACTCTCAATAGGTACATGCGCTCACTGGGGGTGTTCAGACTCAGGAGGGGCTCCTATAGCCCAAGCACTAATCCGCACGGATATCTCACGTGCTGCACGGACAACTCACATGCTATAATATCATATCTAAATCTGTACGGATAACTCACGTACGGCACAGACAACTCACGTGCCATATTATAACATAAGGATCCGCATGGGCGCCCATAGAAGTGGAAGTGAGGAGGTCAAACAGCGTCCGCAGGTGCGAGGTCTTTTTTGCACCTGCGTGGTCGCAGATGCGGATATGGAGCGCAGGTGCGAAGTTGGGGGAATTAATGATTTTTCACAGGCGCGGAGTTTCTTGTGCAGATGCGGCACCGCAGGTGTGCATGTTTGGCCGCAGGTGCAAAAGCCCTGGGCAGAAAGTATAAAAAGAACACTTCGCAAATTTTGGTTCATTTCCACCATTTTCAAGTTGGGTTTTGGAGCTTGTGGAGTGATCTTTGAAGGAGATTCAAGGATATTCACTAAGGTAAGTTGCTTGAGCTCTATTATCATTAGCTATGGTGTTTTCCCATTAATTTCTCACCTAATTAGTAGGCGTTTTGGAGTGAAATAAGGGGTTAGGGCTTGAGATTTTGGAGAGAGTGATTNAGCCCAAGCACTAATCCGCACGGATATCTCACGTGCTGCACGGACAACTCACGTGCTATAATATCATATCTAAATCTGTACGGATAACTCACGTACGGCACAGACAACTCACGTGCCATATTATAACATAAGGATCCGCATGGGCGCCCATAGAAGTGGAAGTGAGGAGGTCGCGTGGTCGCAGATGCGGATATGGAGCGCAGGTGCGAAGTTGGGGGAATTAATGATTTTTCACAGGCGCGGAGTTTCTTGTGCAGATGCGGCACCACAGGTGCNCACCGCAGGTGTGCATGTTTGGCCGCAGGTGCAAAAGCCCTGGGCAGAAAGTATAAAAAGAACACTTCGCAAATTTTGGTTCATTTCCACCATTTTCAAGTTGGGTTTTGGAGCTTGTGGAGTGATCTTTGAAGGAGATTCAAGGATATTCACTAAGGTAAGTTGCTTGAGCTCTATTATCATTAGCTATGGTGTTTTCCCATTAATTTCTCACCTAATTAGTAGGCGTTTTGGAGTGAAATAAGGGGTTAGGGCTTGAGATTTTGGAGAGAGTGATTTGGGGATTTGGGGGACCAAATGAGGTCGGATTTTGATGAATTTAGTATAGGTAGACTTGGGAGTGAAAGGCCTTTCAGATTTTGTGACTTTTGTTGGATTTCGAGACGTGTGCCCGGGGGCCGGGTTTGAGTGAATTTCGGGATTTGGCCTATAATTGGTATTTTCCTTGTGGGATTTTATTCCTTTAGCTCATGTTGATAGTATTTTATTGCTCGTTGCTAGATTCGTGTTATTTGGAGGCCAGTTCGAGAGGAAAGAGCATTTCAGAGTAGGAGTTCTACACTGTTGAGTTAAGTAACAGTTTTAAATCTGGTTTTGAGGGTATGAAACCTGAAGTTTGGTAGGATGTGACTGTTTGGAGGTGGCACCCATGCTAGGTGAAGGGCGTGTGGATGTACGCCGTGAGGGATGGAGACTTGGTCCGTCCCGATAGACTGTGAAGTCTAATAGCCTTTATTTGTGTTTATATGCATTCCTCTCTACTTGAACTTGACTGTTTTCATATTAGAAATCATGCTTAGGCTATATTCCTGCTCATGGTAGTTATACTCAATCATAGTGATTCCTGTACATGTTTACCTCAGTCTCTGTTATTTGGTTTCCCTGATGATATACTGTAACACTTTGATTTGAGCTGTTTTCCCTTTCTTTATTGAGAGCTATGAGACTAGAGAGGTTCATGACTTAGTAAGGCCGAGGGCCTGGTTGCGAGGTATTGTTATATGTCATGTGAGTTGTCCGTACGAATCCTTATGTTATACTATGGCACGTGAGTTATCCGTGCAGCACGTGAGTTATCCGTGCAGATCCATATAGGATATTATTGCACGTGAGTTGTCCGTGCAGCACGTGAGTTGTCCGTGCGGATTAGCGCTTGGGCTGTAGGAGCCCCTCATGAGTCTGAGCACCCCTAATGAGCGCAGGTACCTATTGAGACTGTGTATTGAGGGCTGGGAGCCGAGAGTGTGAGCTGTTGAGATGGGTTTAGTGACTGCTGCCGTGAGAGGTTGTACTTACTTTTATTTATTGTTGCACTTAGTTGTGATTTGTTGTTGTTGTGAAATTTTTGGAAGATTCATATCTGTTTTCCATGAGCGCGAACTGATTTAACGTATATCACAGGATTTGAAAGCATGTTCACTCTTTACTGAAAACTTTTAAAATGAACTGTATTGTATAGCTTGTCACTGCTTCTCAGTTCCTTATTTATTTTTGTTACATGCTGAGTTTGTTGCACTCATGCTACACCCTGCACTTCATGTGCAGATCCAGGTGTGTTTGGTCACGGAGGTCGTTGAGTTCGGGCGTGATCGTGTACCGGAGACTTCGGGGTAGCTGCCGGCGTCTTCAGGACCTTGTCTCTCCTTATATATTTCTTTCTATCTTGTATTGATATTTAGACATTGGTTGTATTAATTTGGTTATCTAGATGCTCATGACTTAGTGACACCCCGATGTCGGGCTATGTTTTCGCACGTATGTTTTATTTGTGTTTTACTCCGTATTTATGAAACACTCCTGTTATTTGAAATGTCTTAATTCATTTATGTTAAATTTTGAAAGCATTTTGGAAAGGTCGGCTTGCCTAGTACCACGATAGGCGCCATCAAGGTGGGTTAGATTTTGGGTCGTGACACACTTAGTCCCTAAACGGAAGCTTAACTCTTAGGATTTGGACCGTAGTTGGAACTGTGTGAAGATGACTCTAGAATGGAGTTTTGTCAGTTCCATTAGCTCCATTAGGTTATTTTGGACCTAGGGGCGTGTCCGGATTGTATTTTGGAGGTCTGTAGCTCATTTAAGCTTGAAATGGCGAAAGTTGAAGTTTTGGAGATTTTGACCGGTTGTGGACTTTTTGATATCGGGGTCAGATTCCGATTCCGGAAATTGGATTAGGTCCGTAAGCTTGATTATGACTTGTGTTCACAATTTAGGGTCAATCGAACGTGGTTTGATAAGTGTCAACATCGGTTATCGAATTTGGAAGTTTCAAGTTTATTAAGTTTGAATCGGAGGATGATTCGTGATTTTAGCGTTGTTTGATATGGTTTGATGGCTCGAATAAGTTCGTATGGTATTTTAGGACTTGTTGGTATGTTTGGTTGAGGTCCCGAGGGCCTTAGGTTGATTTCGGATGGTTAACAAACCTTTTGAACTTAATAGAAGATAACATATTTCTGGTGTTTTTGTTGCAGACATTTCTTCATCGCGTTCGTGAGAGAGGTCTCGCGATCGTGTAAGGCATCTGAGAGGCCAGCTGAAGTTGTTCTTCGCATTTGCGAATATGGGGGTGCGATCGCGTAGGTTGTTTAGGCTGTGCATCGCGAACGCGTGGGCTAGACCGCGTTCGCGAAGAGGAAGTAAAGCAGCAGTGGAATTCAAGTGTTGTACTTTGCGAACCTGTGGGGTTGTTCGCGATCGCGTAAGTATGAGAGCCAGTGAATTGCATTCACATTTTGTTTTCCGCGTTCGCGTAGGGTTAAATTATGGGGCAACGAAGTTGTGCTTCGTGATCACGAGGCTATTTTCGTGATCACGATTAAGGAATCATTGGGCAGTATTAAACATTTCAAAAACGAGGGTTTGGCCATTTTTATTAAAACTTGAGTTTGGGAGCTCGGATTTGGATGCGATTTTGGGGGATTTTCAGAGACATCGATTGGGTAATGATTCTACACTCCATTTTGGTTATATCCCACTAATCTATCATTAATTTCATCTTTAATTTCGGATTTCGGGGTTGAAATTTGGGAAAATAATTTGGAAGAAGTCCTTCAACCAAGATTTCGAGTTTTGAAAGGGATTCGTAGTCGGATTTGAGTAATTTTTATATGGTTGGGGTCACACCCCATAACCGAGGAGCGCGACCGGCGCTCAACCGAGTGAACCCGACCGAGTAAGCCTGTTAGATTTCTTTCTCCCCAAACTCATCCACGAATGAAGATAATACATATTTTCATTAATTAGACAAAAACATGATCATGTCTACAATACCAATTCATTACCACTAGTTTTCATCATTTTAAAGTCTCAAATGGGACAAGTAATACAACCACACACTATGTCTACGGAGCCTCTATAGATAAAGAAGAGTTCAATGATAATGCCGGCAACAAGGCCCCGTCTATACCTCAAACAGAATACACAAAGTACAAAAGATACATGACCCCGGGATGAAGTGGGGCTCACCAAGTTAGCTGGGAAGAAGGTGTACTGCTATCACTGATCAATATCTCCTGCTGTGGAACCATATTCATCCATTTAAAGATGCAGCGCCCCCGGCAAAAGGGACGTTAGTACTGTCGAATAGCACTAGTATGTATAACTAAACACCCTCTCAATAGAATGACAGTTAATACAAACAAGATTATCATAATATCAATGAAAGCCTTAATCAACATCAAACCTCAATTTAGGATCAAGACAGTGTTCAAATTTATTTCCATATCTCACATTGGGAGATTTTTAGTATCGATATACCATTGTCCACAATACCATTATTCACAATACCATTATTCACAGAACCAGTACCACCGTACTCTCTGCACGGAGTCCGATCACGACCCGATCGGCTAGGCTATCTCATTAAAGACATCAACCACAATTACTCTCAATATCAATACCACCGTCTTTAACACGGAGTCCGATCATGACCCGATCAGCTAGGCTATCCATTAGGGACATCGACCACAATCACAATTTCAATTATAATTTCAAGCACAATCACCACCATGTGTGCGGCATGGTGTCCGATCACGATCCGATCGGCTAGGCTGTCTTATTCGAGTCATCAACCTTTTTATATCAACCATCGCATTTCATAATACTTTCACATCTTTTAATTTCATTGGCACTATTGGCCATAATTATAAGATCATTCATGGCACGTTGGCCATATTTAGTATTTCATGCTCACCTTTTCGATTTCAATTATCATCATCATCAACAACAACAAATACAATCCAAATCAAGGTGTGTAGTACACATGTGAGAAATTTCGAGTCTAAGGCGCATAAAGATATTTCACAAAATTTGGTATAATAGCCTTCGTTTGAACTTGACTTGAAGTCAAAACATTATTAATGCACATCCCATATTTTAACACATCCTCAATTGGTAACATAACATGAATAAAGCATTTGGGATACTTGTTGAACATATATATTTCAACCCAATCTTACTCGGAATAGCAAATTCTTATAATGAACCACTCGGGACTTACATAATTTACATGAATATTGTGGGATTCAATTCTAAGAGAAGACGTTAGCCAACATACCTCAATCGAGCTTCCTTAAACTCTAAAACGCT
Source organism: Nicotiana otophora (assembly GCA_000715115.1). Classification (NCBI taxonomy): domain Eukaryota; kingdom Viridiplantae; phylum Streptophyta; class Magnoliopsida; order Solanales; family Solanaceae; genus Nicotiana; species Nicotiana otophora. The sequence continues at coordinate 44,236 of AWOL01S0094640.1, read as the reverse complement.
CCGGAATTCTTAGCAACTTCAATCTATTTTAGAAATATAATAAATTGAACCAAAATTAGAAAGATGATTATGGTTCTAGCTCATTTGAGCAATTTATCAAATACTAGGTGTGCATTAAGGTTTCAAGGTCCTTTTATGGAGGATTTCATCATCCCATAACCCAATATTTACCATTTTAGCTCAACAATCTTCCTACACACTTTGATAACATATACATGTAAAATAAACTACTCTCATGCCCAAAAATTATCTTGTTAATTACCCATTTCTAGACAAAATTCAAAATTGGGATTAGGGTGTAGAATCTTACCTCTAGGATGAAGACCTAGCGAGTTTCCCTTCTTAATTTTCCAAAACTTGAGCAAGAATTAAAGAACAATTATTGAAGAACACCTTCTCACTCTAGGGCACTCTCTCTCACTCTAAAATGTCAGATTATAGCTCAAATATGGCCCAAAGAGTGTATTTACCGAAGTAGGGTCGAGTTTTAAAAACACAAAAATGGAACTCCGGAACAAGGTCTGCGATCACATAATCGATATGTGGACCGCATATCGGTCGTATAATCGGTGTCCAAAATTGGCAAACATCTGTTTGTGTCTGCGGTCACTATGCGGCCCGTAGACTTGTTCTGCGGTCGCATAATGAACCGCAGAATAGTTATGCGGTCGCATAGTCGACCGCAGAATTGCATCCAAACTGGCCCTCTCTTGCCTCACTTCTGCGGCCATTATGAGGCCCGCAGAGGGATTCTGTGGTCATATAATGGAACGCAGAAACAATCCTCAAACATGTAAGCCTAGTCCGGCACCATGAAATACTATTATTATTTTCCTTAACAACATTTTACGGTGCCTTACAGTTGAACTCATAAGTGAATGGGTGTTCATATTTTATGACTTTTACCCGATTCCGAGACATGGGCACGAGGAGACTTTTCTGGGCGATTTTCTAATTTCTTGCTTTAGCTTTGATTTCATTAATTAGAATAATTTTTTATAGTTGTATTTATGGTATGTAATTAATTTTGCTAGATTTGGGCCATTCGGAGCTGGATATTCGTGGAAAGGGCATTATTACCGATTGATTGAGCTTGGTTCGAGGTAAGTGGCTTGCCTAACCTTGTGTGGGGGAAATCCCCTTAGGATTTGGTGTTGTTATGATATGTGAGCGTCGTGTACGCGAAGTGACGAGTGCGTACATGGGCTATTTGTGGAAAAACTTGATTTTTACCGAGTAATAGCATGTTTTCATCGTATCTGAGTATACTAGCATGTGTAGTTATCCTGTTAGCCTAGAATAGCATGTCTATGTGTCGTAATTGCCTATTTGAACTCTTTGATGTATGTTTAGAAGAATCCCGCTTCTTTCTTGACTTGTACTTAGTCTAAATTATAGGTTTTGTGCTGTAACTGTTATGTTCAATTGTTAGGGCTGCGTATTTACTTTGGGACTACAGGACGGTTTCTCAGGAGATCCCCCTGCATATTTACTTTTGAGACTACGAGGCGGTTCCTCGGGAGTTCTCCCTATATATTTACTTTTGAAACTATGAGGATCTCCTTGCACTTTTATTTTTGAGATTACGAGACGGTATCTCAGGAGATCCCCTGTTGTTGATCCTTGTATTCTGCGTTGCTACTTTTCTATGTTTATCTTTGTTTAGATTCCAGTTTCTTATCATATTGTTATACTCTCCTGCTTATTTATTATATACCAGTAGGGCCTTAACCTGACCTCGTCACTACTCGGCCGAGGTTAGGCTTGGAACTTACTGGGTACCACTATGGTGTACTCACGCCCTTTACTGCACATGTTTTTCGTGTGCAGATCCAGGTTCCTTTTACCAGCCTCGTCCTTAGTTGCAGTCGGTGCTGTTTTTTGGAGAACTTCAAGGCACATCTGTCCGTGCCAGCAGATCCTCGGAGTCCCCCTCTATCCCCTAAGTTGATTCTTCCCTTATTTCTATAGACACTAATGTATAGAACAGTTAGAACATTGTAGAAGCTTGTGACTTACGGTGTTCCGGGTGTTAGGAGTGTTTTGTATATTTCGAGAGTTGATTATTGTATATGCGGAGGCAGCTCAATTGCATATTAAAAATATATGTTACTGTTACTTGTTAATTTTCATGTTTTTCATTTCTTTTCCGCAATTGTTAGGCTTACCTAGTCGTAGAGACTAGGTGCCGTCACGACGATTCACGGAGGGAGAGTTTGGGTTGTGACACATGTGCTGCATGGTCTACTCACGTGCTAATAATATCAACTACAAGGATACTCACGTGCTGCACGGACAACTCATGTTCCAGTATCACAATCCGCCCGGCCTAGTCACGGGCTTAATACCACAATTTGCGTGGCATGATGACATGCTCAATATCATAATCCATCCGGCATGGTCGTATGCTCAATATCATAATCTGCCCGACGTGGTCATAGGTTACCAGTCCAATCCACATCAAACAGAAAGCAAATATACAAGAATACATGTAAATGATTAATGAATATAAAATTTCATACTGCTGAACTGGTATAAGTGACATGCTAAGGGGTATGCATGTGCAAAGTGTGTTATCATAGCTCAAATCAGGAAAATACATCATGAAAGTAACAATTATCAGGTTCAATAAGGAGATTACCCCCTCAAACATGGCTCAAATAGCTCATAGTAGGGGTATAAATATAAGAACCATAACAACATGACGCTTAGCAATCAATTCAAGGAATATCATTCCCAAAACACTAGTTCAAGTGTTAAAAATAAACCGGTGCACGCACATGGGCTCAACCCCACACATGCACGTCGCCCATAACACGCATCTATAAAACATAACTCAGAAACTAGTGTCTCAACTAGGTTTAGGTAAGATACTTATCTCAAGCAAGACAAATCGACCTCCGAACTGCTCGAAACTAGCCAAAAGCAACTAAACAATATCAAATAATGCCAAAGGAATCAAACCCAAACGATAAATATCGAATCTTTAATCCAATACTCAAAGACAATCAAAAGGGTCAACCTAGGCTCTCAACCTAAAACACGACAAAGCTCACAAATTCCGACAACTCATTTGAATATGAGTCCAACCATTCTAGTTTCACTCAAATTCGACTCCGAATCTATGTTCAAATCTCAAATATTCACTTTAGAAAAGGTTTGACAAAAACCCTCAATTTCTCTTTAAGATTCACAAATCAAATGACAAAATCAAAGATCAAATTATGTAAAATGTATCAAATATGAGTCGAAATACTTACCTCAATCCAAATCATGAAATAGCCTCAAGAATCGCCCAATTTTGAGCTCCCAATTTCAAAATATGATAAGAAAACTCAACCTTCGAAATATAAAGTCTACCCAGGTATCTCCGCATCTGCGGGCCAAAAAACTGAATCTGCGAGTTCCATTGAAGCCATGACTTCTCGCACCTGCAGAACAACTTCCGCTTCTACGACATCGTAGGTGCAAGGAAATATCCGCATCTACGCAATCACCCTTCAAGCCTTCCCTCTCGCTTCTGCGCAAGAGTGACAACTTTTGTGGTCCCCCAGATGTGCTAAATGCTCTGCAGCTACGAACTCCTATCCCAGCTTAACATTGCATTTATTGTAAGGCCCCGTAAAATTTTGCAAAAGAAAATAATATTTCGTGGTGCCGAATTGGTTTTAATGTCTCGCCAGCTCGCCGCGGCTCGGACTTTTTGGGTTGAACAATGAACCGAAAAGTAAAGAAAACATTTTGGTGAGAAAGTGCATTTTTGCAGTTCATTATGCGACTGCAGAATCACTCTGCGGACCGCATAATGGCCGCAGAGTGAGACAGTTATTTGGGCCAATTGGAAGCAATTATGCGGTCGACTATGCGACCGCATAACTAATATGCGGTGCATTATGTGATCGCATAATGGTTATGCGGACCGCATAGTGATTGCATACACAGTCAGTTCTTTTGGCTATTTTGTAACCAACTATACGACCGATATGCGGTCCGCAAATCGGTTATGCGATCGCATACCTTGTTCCGAAGCTCCATTTTTGGGTTTATAAAACCAGACCCTATTTTGTTAAATACATTCTTTGGGACATTTTTGAGCTATTATCTGACTTTTTAGAGTGAGAGAGAGTGCCCTAGAGTGAGAAAGTGATTCTTCAATAATTGTTCTTCAATTCTTGCTCAAGATTTGGAAGATTAAGAAGGGAAGCTCACTAGGTCTTTATCCTAGAGGTAAGATTCTACACCCTAAACCCTAGTTTCAAAATCATCTGAAAATGGGTAATTAGCAAGATAAGTTTTGGGCATGAGGGTTATTTATTTACATGCATGTGATATCAAGGGGTGTAGGAAGATTGTTGAACTAGGCATGGTAAATATTGGGTTGTGGGATGATGGAATTCTCCATAAAAAGGGCCTTTAAACCTTAATGCACACCTGGTGTTTGATAAAATGCTCAAATGAGTTAGAACCATAATTATCTTCCTAATTTTGGTTCAATTTGTTATATTTCTAAAATAGATTGAAGTTGCTAAGAATTCCGAAACATTTAGAGCGTAAGGAAGCTCAATTGAGGTATGTTGGCTAAACTCTACTTTAAGAATTGGAATTTCCAATATCCTTGTAAGTTCTGAGATGTCGATTATAAATGGAGTATTCCGATAAGTTTTTTTGTGAAGATATATGTTCAATTCGTGTTTCAAATGCTATTATCAAATTGTATTATAAATTGAGGATGTGTCCCAAACTATAGATTATGTATCCACATGTTATAATTTCTAGTCGTGATTTATGTGAAAGCTATTATGCCAAATTGTGTAGAGATTCTGATTTTGATACACCTCCCCCCGCATACATTAGGGTGAGGCGGCATGACCGCTTTGTGTAGGGATTATGGTATAGAGATTGTGATTGTGATACACCTCCACCCGCATATATATATTGGGGTGAGGCGGCATGACCGCTTTATGTAGGGATTATGATATTGTGGGACTGCACCTCCACCCACTTACATTGGGGTAAGGCAGTACGACCGCTTTGTGTATGGTTTCGGTATTGTTGTGGCACCACCACTCGCATACATTGGAGTGAGGAGGCATAGCCGCTTTGTGTAGGTTCTTGGTACTGTGGTTATACATCTACCCGCATATATTGAGGTGAGGCGGCAGTGCCGCTTGATTATAGTTGTGGTATTATATGTACACCTCCACCTGCATACATCGGGTGAGGCGGCGGGGCCTCTTTGTGTGAAGATGGTTATAGAGGATCTCATATTAAACCCTATAAATGTTGTTGATAGCTTTTAATAAGCTTGCTGTGGTTGAGACAGTTATCTATATTATTCTATTGCCGCACTGGTTCATCATAATTATCTTGTATTTCTAAATT
>AWOL01S0094640.1:5226-37810 GCA_000715115.1 Nicotiana otophora | reverse complement strand
CTTTGTGTGAAGATGGTTACATAGGATCTCATCTTAAATCCTATAAATGTTGTTGATAGCTTTTAATAAGCTTGCTATGGTTGAGACAGTTATCTATATTATTCTATTGCCGCACTGGTTCATCATAATTATCTTGTATTTCTAAATTTTTAAATTGGTATTTAGTTTTCATACTAGTACTATTCGACGGTACTAACGTCCCTTTTGTCGGGGGCGCTGCATCTTTAAATGGATGCAGGTGGTTCCACAGTAGGAGACATTGATCAGTGATAGCAGTACACCTTCTTCCCAGCTGACTTGGTGAGCCCCACTTCATCCCGGGGTCATGTATCTTTTGTTCGTTATGTATTATGGTTAAGGTATAGCCGGAGCCTTGTTGCCGACATTATCATTGTACTCTTCCTTATCTATAGAGGCTTCGTAGACATAGTGTGGGTTGTGTATTGGTACTGGGAAAGACAAACTACGATATGTTGTGGTTGTATTACTTATCCATTTGAGACTTTACAAATGGTGAAACTTATGGTAAGGAATTGGTAATTGCAGACACAACTACTTTATTGTTTAATTAAGGAAAACATATATTCTCTTTATTCATGAATGAGTTTGGGTAGAAGAAATCTAACAGGCTTGCTCGGTCGAGTTCACTCGGTTGAGCGCTGGTCGCGCTCCACGGTTTTGGGAGGTGACATTTACGTGCCTCATCGACCGCATCTGTGGCCCCGACTTGCACTCAAGGTTCCGTAGGTACAACCACACCAGACCCCTACCAGAACAACAACATCCAACATGACCCAAAATGGTTTGAAAACCATCTGAAACTCACCTAAGCCCCTTGGGACTCCGTCCGAACATACCAATAAGTCCCAAAACATAACACAGACCTTTTCGAGGCCTCAAATCCCACAAAATAACATCTAAACCACGAATGATACCTCAATTCAACCTTAATGAACTATTTCAAATTTCCAAATTCCAAACTTATGCCAAACACGTCCAAACAACTCAGAATCACCACAAATTTTGCACATAAGTTCCAAGTGATATAACAAACCTATTCCAACTCCCGGAACAATCCTCCAAACCCGATACATCGAAATCAACTTCCGGGCAAACCTTTGAACTTTCCAAACCTTCAAATTGCCAACATTCGCCAATTAGAGCCAAAACCTTCTAGAAACATCCAAATGCCAATCAAGGAATATGCTCAAGTCAAACATCACCATACGGACCTAACAAAACCATCGAAATCCTGATCCGAGGTCAAATACACAAAAGTCAAACTCGGTCAACTCTTTTAACTTAAAGCTTCTAAAATGAGAATCATTCTTCCAAACCATTCCCAAACCACTTGAAAACCAAAACCGATGATAGACGCAAGTCGTTAATACACCATTTGAAGCTACTCATGACCTTAAACCACTGAACTAAATGCAAATTCTCAAAACGACTGGTCGGGTCATTACATTCACCTCCACTTGAACATAAATTTGTCCTTGAACGTGCCAAGAGTCATTCCAAAGCCATCAAACCACTGCATAACTCACCATACACATATCCCTGGGTGATTCCACGTCACCCCAATCCATATAAGCCTGACAACACAACCTAACTAAAGATCCTTACTTCAACTTTAGTCCATAAACCATAGAACCCAATCTCCAACATCCGAAACTCATTATAAGACTTAACTATTGCATCTATACAATGTATCAGTCTGAACAAGTTCTATCAAGCCATAACCATACCCAAGATGTAATCACATGATATATCATATAACTCAGATACTCATATCACTAACTTCCGACCACAATAGCTGCTCAATAACAAACTCGGTGATGTAACAAACCTCATATCAAATAAAGCCTCATTCTACACCTTCGTACAATTCCAATGATGACAGAGACACATAGAAACTCATAACCACTCATTAGATCAACAAGTCATGGAGCTCTCACGCTTGCCAAGAGCTATAACAAAATTCTGAGCTGACCAATGACGGTATTCTTCCAAACATAGCTTATTCAGATCCGATAGCACTCACTCCAATTCCAATAACCTCATCTCATCCTGTACATGATGATCCACTAACACGCCACACTAGCACCATGTCGAACCACATATCGTGCATTTCGTGCACCAAATAAGCAACAACTTGAATGTACCCAATGATGGAAAGAGAACCAACTAAGAAAACCATCCCGCAAGCTCAGTAGATACCACCAAAAAGCGCAATGCTATGAACCCATCACACACAAAGGAGAGCCAAAATGCACGAAATAAACACAAAAGATCATATAACCAACATAACTTTGTTGCGATGCATGACCCAATCAAAAGACCGATCCACATGGAATACCTCGAGCCATGATGCTCACAATCAACAACCATATGCATATCAACAACAAACACGTAAAGTGCATGACCATAACCATGGAGAAACAGATAGCATGATATACCACAAACAGGAAGACCAAAGCCAAGACACTATCAATCATTCAACACCCCAAGAGCCATCTCGCTCGAATTCCGCCGCAAGGCCCAAAAAATTGCATCATGTGTGTAAATAGTCAACAATCTCACAACCCATTGTAGCATAGGAGAGAAATACATGGACATATCAGAACACGGATAAGATCAACTCTAACCGATGACACACCCTTCAATAATAGTCATGTTGAGTAAATAAATTTGATCCGGTGTAGAATACACATTCTCATTAGGCCTACCAATGCCCTCCAAATCAATTTCGATCATCCTAAAATAGGTAGATAACCCCCGAACATTCCACAACAACCTATCCATAACACATACAATGAGTTGTCAACCTCTTAAAATACCTTCACCGTCCGCAACCAAGGAGTAACCTACCTTTGAGAACCCTCCTAATCATCAAATCCCTAGACTACAAAATTCTCCATGTTTGATCCCAACTCCACCACCCAAATGACTGACACAATCCTCATACCCAATCATCTCACGAGAAATACTTCCATAATTCTTCCGCACCACACAACAAAATCTGAAGATCAGCAATCAAGAAACCAGGCGATTATCGTAATACTAGTCGAGCATCCGCAAGGCAAAACACAGTATGCCTCCTGAAATGCACATCCTACTCAGGTGATATCAGTTAGTTCCAACATTCTTCTAAACATCTAAAATCATCCATTCTACCTAGAACTCACAACCTTCCATTTGAACGAAACCACAACATCGTACATGCAAATCCCAATCCCACACGGTGCACCGCATCTATCATCACATTATATGAAAACACGAGAACCCCATTATCAACCCTGAATCACAAGCATGATACACACTCAGTTATCCTGAAACCTTCTACTTGATCCACATACAAGAGAAAAACACAACACGCAACATAATCCTTATGCCTTTAAAAAACATTCGTCCCAAATCGTGGTTAAAATCATTGAGAACTCTTCGAAATCCATTAGTAGAAAACCAAACCATCAGAACCAAATCCCTCTAACTCAACCAAGTCATGAAAGTTTCCAAGCCTAATAGTTTTGCCACAAATCACCGATAAAGCTTCACCACACCAAAAGAGCCGATCACTTCTATTACTATGTTGATCCAAACCACTACCAAGATGACCCATTTCTTTGAGTTCCTCTCGACTTTCCTACAAGTTAACACTTCTCCTTTACAGTAACACCACGATCCTTAACCCAAATCTCACCGCAAGAGATCCTAGCATGGAACCACGTCGTCTTAAGGCCCATAAGCCACTTTATTCCCTCTTACGAGCCTAATAGTATTGCAACCAGACTATCCATTTTGAAGAGAAATTCTGTGAATTTGAAGTTCTTTCTTTAACCTCTCTGATACTAAAATGTAGAATCAGTAATGATATAAAAATACCGCAAGTCTCGGCACCAACAAATGCAACTCTCGGATCTTAGCCATATACAAATATGGGAAGTCCTCAAATACCACATATGGATCATGAACTTATTAGAATCTTCTTGGGAGTCATCCACGTACTCTAATCTTCAATGCACCGCCAATACGATTCGAACGACTTATGCTCCACTAGCATAAAACACCTAAAGAAGTAATCCCACCTTTAAGCAACCGAGTGAGTCCCTTCTCTTTACATACCATATGCACCATAGATGAAAAACCCGAATCATTCCAAGATTTCCATATGCCCAAAAACAAGTATAGTACACCATGCACCAGGCTATTTCCTTGCTTAAGTCATCCTCTAAACCAACCTTTTCGAGTCATAATTGATCCATAAATATGCCTCATACCAAAATTAATATAACACATGACCAGGAAATCTGATTGTCAATAGCAGACTCCCATACTTGTCTTGTGTCGTAGAACAAAACATCCGATAGCCCCCAATGCCCTTACTCCATAACTGCCATAATCACGTATTATAATTCAACCAAAACCTTCATACGCTCATGTAGCTCAAATCATCTTCTAAACACACATTCATTCTTGTGACAATCAAGCCAACTTCATCAAGTAATTAAAACTCAAATTGTAACACATATAACCTACTGGTAGAATGCAAACTCTCCACAAAAGCATCATAAGGATAACACAACCTCAGAATATCCCACATGAGATAACCCACCTGCTTTGCCTCAAACTAGCATCTCTCTATGACCCTATCATGATCACAACCACTATGCTATTAATTAATCTTCCCGAGTCTGAACTCGTCAACAAGGTAGAAGAATATACTTCAGTCCATAAATGAGCAACCGAAAGTTCCCTAACACGCTCATAACTAAAGACTGTTCAACAATTCAAGACTGAAATCAAACATCCATAGTCCTTTCGCATCCAAAGCAAAATTCTTTATGTCACATCCAAACCATCAAAGCACATTCCTTAATCATATAATACTCAATATATAGCTATCCAAGGGACATTATCGGACTTATAAGTCCAAAAGTACATAATCACACAACCGAAACCACCAAGCCCAAGTTGCGTTCAGAACCTGGCCTCAAGTCCTACAAACTGGCCTATCTCCACAATTCCGACAATATATCTCGCACCTCATCCATGACATCACAAGTCGTCGATACACAGCTGATACCAAAGTGCTCAACATGACGTACAAGTGGATGGAAGAAATTCAAAGATATATGCTTCAAGTTGAATCAATGTCGCACGATAAGGAAAGAAAGATTGAAAGTTTTCTATATGCCATGTAGCCTCTCAAAGATAGGTATGGACGTTATCAAATCAATCTACAAGACTCTACTAGACACTTGCTCATGACTCGTAGTACCTATGAACCTAGAGCTCTAATACCAACTTTTCAAGATCCAAAGTCCACCTAGTCATGATGGCACCTAACCCAACCCGCTAGGTAAGCCAAATAACAGTCAACACAACTCAAATGAGAATTATAGGAATCAATAAGTGAAATAACTGAATCTCTATACTATCACCCAAGGATTGGTAGTACAAGTCATGAGCCACTAAGACTTAGATCTATAAAGCAGGTACACTATAATCCGGTCGTTAAAGATTCCTTAGCGACGGCATTATTTTCGGTCGTTATACATGCTTTTAGCGGAAAAAAATTTCCCTCGCTAAATTATTATCCGGTCGTTAAAAATCTCAAATGACAACAACTAATTAAGTCAATTGAAGTGCTTTTAGCGACCAATATTCCCTTCGTTGATTGTATAATTACTTTTAACATCCAAAATTTCCTTCGTTAATTGTCACTTATCTTCTTGAGAAACCTGTCGTTAAAGAATTTTAGTGACCACATTTTTCTTCACTAATACGAAAATGTAATCAATATAATTATGAAATTTTAAATTACATTAATAGTAATAATTATTTATATGTTTTCATACACGCTCAACAATATTGAAAAGTAAACCAAATACTTGATATCTTGTTAATATAAAGAACTAAAGTATCATATTTATCATAAACCAATCCAAATTGTAAGACATCATTTTTAACAATTCCTAAAAAGATAAAGTAAAATTGCAGCATATATATGTACATAAGATAATGTCTTTAAATCATCCCTGACAAATCAAAAACCTCTTGTATACACTTCAACTTGCTCTACACTTTCTTCAAGGATAGGTTCTTTGGACTTCAAATTTTTGATCTGTTAAAATAACAAATTTATGTCAGTTTAGTAACAAAGAATAAACAACTAAAGAAGATCATACTAGAGTATAATGTAGAGATGAAAATTTTGAAGTGAAAAAGTGCAAGTTGAAATTGATGAACATGCCTATTCAAATGAACAAAATTCTATAAATTTGCAATCTTGATGGTAAGGGACTGGGTATCAACAGTTGGGATCTGTTTAGGAGATTGCCCTTCATCCACTCTCAAAGTGATGAATGAGGAGTCTCCAAAAGCTTAGGAGTTGGACACTCTTAAAAAACTTTGAGGAACCAAGGAGGTAACAAAATACTATATTTCAGTAATTTCCATTAATAAGAACCATATTAGCCGGATTGGAATCAGGAGAAAAAAAAATTGATCTTGTTTCTGGATACTTGTTATGGAGTGTAATCAATTACAATTAATTTGTGGTTGGGATGTGAACACTCTCCTTCATAAAGCATATGAATGTAACAATAAGACTTTTGAAAGCAGAAAGAAGACACTCAATCAGTTAAATAAGTAATGCTCTCATATTCTCAACTAGGAATTTTAATCACAAGACAGGAGTGTGATCAACTAGTAAAATCAACTGCTAACCATTGAATATCCATCCAGCTCAACAGATCAATAAACTTGCATAGAATCGAAGATAAGTCCAGCAACATCATGTTTCAATCAGAGTATCCCTATTCAATGTAAAGCTTGAAAGAGTATTAAACAACTTATTTGCAAGGTGAAAATCTTATATAAACTATCAGAATAAAGAGGTAATGACTAATGACCATGCATTCGAAATATTGGAGCAAGAAACCAATACCAAAAGTAAAAGCAGTATAGCACCTCTAGAAACCACAATATAAAAGTTCAGTAGGTAGTTAAGAACAAAGAGGGGTTCCCAAAATAGCATACAAAAACAAAGAAACCGCAGCGGTACGATAAATAACTAAACTACCTCATAAGACCATTAGGAAAATGTCTATTCCCACATTATATTGGGTACCGTGACAATTAGGAGCAAACTGCCTCGTTCGTCTCCGACATATGAAGCATGCCAGCAATTAATCATGAAACATACGCTGATTTTCAGCTTAGTACTTGGTATTTTGGCTTTATACAGAGAATATTGAGTACCAGCTGTTAGCATGCAGGTTTGAGGAAAACCAAACTTCAAAAAGATTTCTACTCTATGTGTTCAGTTTACATTTCCAGAAACCTTGGTGTTTGCTTTCTTGTTCAAATTTAATACTTTTTGGAGAAAGTGAACCGAACTGCAGCTGCTAAGGAAATCTCCTTTAGCTTTTCTATAATTCCCGATAACAGGAAAAGATTGTAGCCTACCCATGTACATAATATTTGAAACTTTATTTTTGCTTAAATTCACTTGTTTCATTGAATATTGTTTTTTATTCCACAATGACATAAAGAAAAAATTTCACATGAGCATTACAATACTGTCATCACAGAGTAAAATAGGATTTTCAATATACTAACCTGTTAAATGATTCAATCTATTGTTCACTTGAAGGTGGTGATGAAGGCTGATCAAACACTATCTTTGTAAGTTGTGCGTATTTAATCCCTAGCTCATCATATTTGTTCTGTAGCGCTTCCAGGCGTCCTTTTAGTGATTTGTTTTCTTTTTGAGTAGCATTCAGCTTTTCCAACAATGCAGCTTTAGAGGAGTTACCACCTTTCAATTCCCCAACGGTTATCCCACCATCAAATCCAACTACATGATTCTTTCGTTGAGGTCCGAAGCACCTTTCTACAACCTCAATGTTTGTAAGAGACGATTTAGATTGCACCAATTCTTTGATTGTATCCTGTAAAATAAAAAAATAATTTAATTAAGACAATGCAACATAGTAAATAAATAATGTAAATCGAAATTTATAAATAAACATGCATATTTCTCATTTGTTTCAGGTTCAACAAGCTTGTTGTTCTTCTTACGAGTCTCAAAAGAAATAGTTGCCACATCTGGTGGATTACCATCTTTACCTCCCTTCACATTTAAATAAACGAGTCAGAGAAATCTTTGTATTAAAGATGAGGTTTCTTAAAAGAATTATAAGATTTACTCACCAATTCATAAATGATCTCCCTAATTGGCTTACTACATATACGATGAAGCATACTCAACTTAGACCTATTGACCGAGTTTCGTGTACTTGTCTCTTAAATTAACAACATACAAGCAAAATTCTGGTTAGCAACTTAATATAACACGATGTTAAAAAATAGCTATGAAATCATACCTTAAATTTTTCAGTAAAAAAATGCTCTTTGACCAGCCATTTCCAATCACTCTTGTCTATCCCTTTTGGCACATCTTTTAGAGGATAACGGAATGGCTTACACTTAATATTCTTGTGCATCGATCATCTCCAATTGTTCCATAACTTTCTCATAGGTTTCAAGACATGATCTCGCTGATCATTTATGTCATCACTGTCACATTTGTCCTAAAATATTTCACAAGTATCATTAAATATGAAACTTATAAACTAGAAAAACTGATTGTCCTATTACTTCATTTTTTTAAGTTCAAAATACTGTTCACTTCTGGAAAGAAAGGTTTTCTCATTCTAAAATAAAACCATCCAATTATATAAGAAAATAAAGGTACTACAAGACTCACTTCTGCACAGTTTCAAGTTCTATTTATCAAATGATAATATGATGCATATTTGTCGATCTACTGGGTATAAAACAACTATAATTCCATCTTAATTTTCATGCCCTGTGAAATTATAAAACCTGCATTGTAGGGGAGGGAGTTTATTTTACCTGATACAAGACCTCACATGGTTATTGCTTATGTCACTAGCATCTATATTCTATGTTACACTTCATAATTGAAGACAGAGAAGGGACTACCAACTTGTCTTAGTCTGATCAAAGACACTGGCCTCCTTAGTGCCATACTGTCATTATACCTCTTAAGCTTTAAATGACATTCCTCTTATTATTTTATCACTTTGTGAGATGTCGGACATGTCAGTACTTGAAAAAAAATAGACTATGAGGAGCAGAAGAAAATGATCTTTGATTTGCGCCAGCGTCTTGCTGATGCAGAAACAGACATTGTGGATTTGGCACACATGATATGCAATTATCCTAAAAGTTCACCCAAGGTTTACTTACAACTTAGCCAATTCTCATATCCCATACCTCTGGTCAAATTTGTATAGTGTAAAACAAGAAACAAGTTTCACAGAAAAAAATCAATGAAGCAGGCCATCGTATAAAAAAGGATGAGAGGCCAAGATTGAAAATGAACAACAGATCAGACTGAAATAAGCAATTAACCAGCAGATCTCACCATAGAATCAGACAATTTATGCTTTAAATTTTAAGTATAATAGCTCAACGCACTTAAACAGTAAGGTAATAATACATGACCCAAACCACCAGATGCGAATGAAGTCAAAGTAACTACAACTCCATAGTCCTTCAGTAAATCAATAACAAGTACTGATTCGCCAGTCAAACAAGAGAGACATAAAGACACAAGTTAAAAGAGCTCCAATAATTTTCTTAAAATAAAATATAGCTTAAAAGGGCTGAACTTGATTAGTTCATTAATAGACTGTTCATATAAGGTATATTGGTTTAACTCCGCATGCAAAATCACACCATCAAATCCATGATTAAATCAAACAGATTTTTCTCTACTGGTCAATAATGAAATAGTAATTATTTGAGTAATTAACAACCAAATAGCAAATAGCAAAACCTAATTCAAAATAAGTGTGGATCCATAAAGTAAAGATAGATAGGAATAATTTTTGTATTTTGTGTCCTTCTTTCACCAAAGTAAACACCAACATCCATATACATACAAGTGTGATCACAACCTTATAGTTATACAGTATCTAAAAAATATCAACTTTAATTTTAGGACGACCGATATTACGACAGTTAGACTTGGCCACTCAGTGAAACTAATAGTACGAAATTGACAATCAAAATAAATTGTTAGAGAGTATAGAGTGAAAGAGAATTGAGAGATTTAACATGTTTTACCAATTATCTCGTCGGAGAAAACATTCAGACCGCTTCTAGGGTTCCGCAAGCAACGTTGTGACAGTGAAGATAAATTTAGGGAGGGCGGTACTGAAATTTAGAATTGAGGTTTCAAGAAAAGAGACGAGACATTTTCTATTCTACGATCGGATTTTGACTATCTCTGACGATAGGTAGTCAAACATATGAGTCATATTCAAGATTTCCCTATGGAAGGATGACTAAGTATGAATGAAAATTCTTTTTTCCAATTCTTTGTATACTATTTGTGGTAATTAACCATTGTTGTAGTACTAGACTCCCTCTACTAGGATGCTCATATGCTATTCTTTCCCTAAATACTTATCCAAATTCAATCGCCTTTGATGATAGACAAATCCTCTCAATTAGAAAGTAAAAGTGCCACTCTCGTCCTATGCTCAGCAGAGTCAAATCACAATCTATAGCTCAAGGTGAAAACTCTTAGGGGACCTTAGTTTATATTCCTACTCCTTAGTCCATAATAAAGAAAGCGAACTACCTTCTCTTTTCTTACTCAATCCGCTACCCCCGAACCTACTTATGCTCTGCCCTCTTTCATCTCTGCTCCTAGATCAGATGCCTTTTTCTAGTGAAATTATTAATCAATTCACATAAAAAGGGGTACAATTTTGAATCTTACCATGATAAGAAGAAACTCGAAGATGAGCAGTTATTGTCAATGGAGGTGACGAGCAGTTTCGCTAAATTTAACTTCGTAGCAGTTGCAGGTTTATGAGTAAGTGTTCAAAGCAGAGTGTTAGAGAAGCCTTAGGGTTTTTTCTTGGGGTGGGAATTTGGCGGATATGTTGGGTTGGAAATTTAGCGACGGGCTATGTTATATTTTAACGGCTGAATATTATTCCCTCGTTATTATTGAGCTGAAAAATAGTTTCAACGACTTGAAAAATAAATTAGTTGCTATAAGTATACTTATAACGACCGAATTTATGTCCCTTTGTTAAGAAATGATCGTTAAAAATTAAATTTCTTGTAGTGGTATGAAATAAATACATCATCTGTTTGGAATGTACATAAATAGAATTCGAATCTAAAACTTATAAGGACAAGCGGTAGCTACATCCGGAAGGCAGGTAAATCGTCAGTGGCAACTCCCGTCATTCACAGGATCCCAGCTTCAAAATCTACACGCAAGGTGTAGAAGTGTAGTATGAGTACAACTGACCCCATGTATTCAGCAAGTATCATAACTGACCTCGGTGAGGTAATAATGGAAAGATTTATAAATGATACTCCCTAATCACTTGTACAATTCATAATTCTAACAAGTACAAAATAATAATATGATCAAGTCATGAATCACAGATAAAACCACCTTGGTGCACACAATAACTTAACGTACTCTGATCAGTCAACGATCTAACATATAAAGAAGTTATTCAAATAGGTCAGGTAAACAACCAAGGAAGTTGTGAGGAGAGATGAAATGCAATAACCAAAAAATCAATCTGTTGCGGCGTGCAACCCGATCAAATATAAATCACAATATGGCTCTAAAGCCCAAATCAAAATTTCAATAACCAAACCACTGATCAGCTTTTCCAAATTCCACATCAACCAAAAACCAATCGGTTTCTCACAATTCGCATTTACACAATCAAGAAGGAACATGAGAGAGTGACCCTAAGGGGATGGATCCATGTTCACACGTTGCACGGACAATTCACATACTAATATTATCAACTGTACAAAAAACTCACATGCTGCACAGACAACTCATGTGTCAATAATAACAATATCTCGGATCCACACGGACAACTCACGTGCTAATAATATTATTCTCACAGACAACTAATGTGCTGCACGGACAACTCACATGCTAGTATCACAATCCGCCTGGCATGGTCACAGGCTCAATATCATAATCCGCTCGGCGTGGTCACATACTCAGTATCACAATCCGCTCGGAGTGTTCACAGACTCAATATCATAATTTGTCTGATGTGGTCACAGGCTTCCAGTCCAATCTATATCTCACAAAAAGCAAATTACAAGAATATTTGTACATGATCAATGAATATCAATTTTATACTCCTGGACTGGTTTAAGTGACATGCTAAGATGTACACATGTGCAAAGTGTGCTACAATAGCTCAAATCAGGCAAATACATCATGAAAGTAACAATTATCGGGTTTAATCAGGAGATTAACCTCTATATAACCTCAAACATGGCACAATTATAAGAACCGTCAAAGAATGAAGCTTATCAATTAATTCAAGGCATATCATAGCCTAAACACTACCATGAGTATGAAAAATACCCCGGTGCACGCATATGGGATCAACCCTGCACATGTGCGCCACCCCTAGCACTTAGCTATCACAAATACCTCAGGAAAATAGTGCCTCAAATAAGTTTGGGTAAGATAATTACCTCAAGCAAGGCAAATATGTATTCTAGATGCGCCATCCCGCACAAATCAACCTCCGAACGGTTCGAAACTGGCCAAAAGTAACTCAAAAATATCAAATAATGTGTAATGACCCGACCGGTGATTTTGAGCATGTGCATTCAGTTCGGTGGTTTGAGGTCTTGATAGCATCATATGTTGTATTGTAACTTGTGTGTATGGTCAATTTTGGTCTTCGAGTTATTGAGAATTGATTTTAAAGAATGATTCTTAAATAGGAAGCTTTAAGTTGGAAGACTTGACCAAATTTGACTTTTGTCTATTTGACCTTGGATCATAGTTTTCATGGTTCCTTTAGGTCCGATGGTGATTTTAGACTTGGTTGTATGCCCGTATTTGCATTTGGATATTTTTAGAAGGTTTTGGCACTATTTGGCGAAAATGGCAATTTGAAGGTTTGGAATGTTTATAGGTTTGACCGGGAGTTGAATTCGATTGTATCGGGTTTGGATTGTTGTTCCGAGAGTTGGAATAGGTTTGTTATATCATTGGAACTTTTATGCAAATTTGGGTTCATTCCGAATTGGTTAGGCTTGAATCGGAAGTTTGGTTCGAAATTTGACGTTTATGAACTGAAGAGATTGATCTTGATCGATGATTTTTTGTTGTGATGTTATTATGTGTGATTATAGGCTATGAGTAGGTTCGTGTTGTATTTTTGGACTTATTGTCATGTTCGGACGGGGTCCCTAGGGGCCCAAGTGTGTTTCAGATTGAATCTGGACCATTTCCGAGCATGTTGGCATTGCTGATATTTTTGATTCATGGTGTGAATGCACCTACGGATGTGCAGGTGCAGAGACATAGAAGTGGCACATAAGAGGATATTGTGGTCTGGGAGTAGAGCCGCAAAAGCGGTTCATGAAGCACATAAGCGAAAGGCATAGTTGCGGCAGAAGATCGCAGATGCGGAGTGTCCAACACATCTACGAGACCGCAAAAGCAGTGTGTGTTGCGCAAAAGAGGGGAGGCAACTTGTAAAGAGTATTTCACCGCAGAAGCGGTTGTCGCAAATGCGACTTAGGGACCGCAAATGCAGCTTTCCTGGCAGATCTTATTTATTTTTAGGGTTTGTTCAATTTATCACATTTTCATATTTGGAGCTCGGTATTGGGCGTTTTAGGAGGGACATTTCTCCACATTAATTGGGGTAAGTATTTATGACTCGATTTTGATTATATTATATGATTCTATCTCTGAATTTGGCATTTTATTGATGACGCTAAAGGAGAAATTGGGGTTTTTCGTCTAAACTTTCTTAAAGTAAATAATTAAGTTTTGATTACCGATTCGGAGTCGGATTTGAGTGAAATTAGTATGGTTGGACTCGTATTCGAATGGGTTGTCAGAATTTATGAGTTTTTCGGGTTCCAAGATGCCGGCCCGATTTGAACTTTTTGGTTGAGTTTGAATATTTGATTTGAAGATTCGACCTTTATCGTTTGGGTTTGTTTCCTATGGCATTATTTGATATTTTTGAGTTGCTTTTGGCTAGTTTCGAGTCGTTCGGAGGTTGATTCGCGCAAGATGGTATTTCGAGAGTATTGTTTGGCTTGCTCGGTATTTGATTTTGCTTGTTCGAGGTAAGTAGCATATCTAAACTTGGAATTTAGGATATTCATACCCGAAAACTATGATATTTGAGGTCTGTTGGGGGTGATGCACGTGCTACGTGAGGTGTGTGTGCGTGCAACGGGGTGTTAATGATCTGAGTAGTTCTTAGGCTATTATGTGCCTTGCTTTGTTCTCATTCTTCTTTGATATCATATTTTCTCCATTTATATGATAATGTGAGATATTATTCATGCTAAGAATCATGTGTAGGCCACCTACTTTATAGATTGAGACATGATAGGGCTATTTTCGTCATGTTGAGCTATTTGCCTTAGCCATAACCATATTGTATGTCATGATAGTTACATCCACATATTATATCTCTGTCTCTGTGCACTTTTGATATGGTATCTCACATGTTATTGGTGTCCTTGTACGTGACACGAGTTTGATTTGTATTTGAGGCATATTGTAATATTCTGTATTATATAATTAAATCATGTTTCTATTAATGTTGGTATATGGAGACTTGAGCTCATTGATGACTGATGTGGGCCGTAGAGCCATGTTGTGAGTTATGTTGGATCTGGTTGCACGCCGTAACAGTTATATTGATATTGAGGTCGCGTGTATGCCAGGACCCACATTGGGCTATGTGGCACTGATTTTGAGGTTACGCGTGCACATGCCCACGATTGGGCTATGGGATTTGATTAGCGCTTGGGCAGGATCTGCTTTTCTGGAGTTTGTAGTGGACCAGGCACTGTGATATATACGCGTGCTTTGGTGAGGGTCATTGATGCCGTGCACCCGTACAGTCCTGAGTGATTGTGTGTATGATGAAGTGAGGCATTTGAGCGAGGCACCTTGAGTGTGCTAGAATTAGTGTACTTGATAATATCACAGTGAAATCATTAAATCGACATGTATATTTTACATGTAGGCATAAAGATGTATCTTCCTCATACTAGACAACAATAGGACATTTGATGATTTGACATGTATATTTGACATGTAGTCATAGAGATGTATTTTCCTCATGCTAGATGGTAATTTGACATTTGATGTATTGACATGTATATTGACGTGTAGGCATAAAGACGTATTTTCCTCATGCTTACTGGTAAACGAAAATTCTTATCTAAAGTTGGGAAATTGGAAAAATGCAGTTCTTTTGATAAGCTCTTGTTTAGTCTATTTTCAGTGGCAAGATATGGACTTTGACTATTATACGAGTTGTTATTGGCCATTGATGTTGGACTCTGACCATCTTCCGAGCTCGTCACTGCTTTCAACCTGAGGTTAGGTTTATTACTTATTGAGTACATGGGTCAGTTGTACTCATATTACACTTCTGCACCTTATGTGCAGATCTTGGAGTTGATGCTGCTGTGCATGCAGGGAGCTAGCATCGAAGATGTACCTGCATTCTAGGTATAACTTCCCCTTGTCCTCGGTAGCTTTAGATTTGTAATTTGTTTAGGTACATTCCAAACAGAGGTTGTATCTATACCGACTTTCTAAATATGTCTTAGTGTCTCATGACTTGTACTACCAATCTTTGGGATTTTATATAGAAGTTTAGTTATTTTACTCATTTACTCTTATTATTCTCATATGAGTTGTGTTGACTGTTATTTGGCTTACCTAGTGGGTTGGGTAGGGTGCCATCACCACGGGTTGGATTTTTGGGTCGTGAAAAGTGGAGCTGGCATCGAAGATGTTCCTGCATTCCGGGTATAGCTGCCCCTTGTCCTTGGTATCTTTAGATTTTTAATCTGTTTATGTACATTCCAAATAGAGGTAGTATTTACACCAACTTTATAAACCTAAATCTTAGTGGCTCATGACTTGTATTACCAATCTTTGGAATTTTATATAAAAGTTCAGTTATTTTACTCATTTACTCTTATTATTCTCATACGAGTTATATTGAGTGTTATTTGTCTTACCTAGCGGGTTGGGTTAGATTCCATCACGACGGATTGGATTTTTGGGTCGTGACAAATTGGTATCTGAGTTCTAGGTTCATAGGTTCTACGAGTCATGATCAAGTATCTAGTAGAGTCTTTCGAATTGGTATGATGACGTCCATACCTATCTTCGAGAGGCTACAGGGCATGTAGGAAAATTCCCATCTTTCTTTCATTTTCGTGCGGCATTGATTCAGCCTGAAGCGTGTCTCTTGAATTCCTTCTACTCACTTGTATGATAAGATTGAGCATTATGTATCAGTTGTGCATCGACGACTTGTGATTCCATGGATGAGGTACGAGATGTATTCTCTATGTTGTGGAGATAGGCCAATCTGAAGGACTTGAGGCCGGGTTTTGACCGCAGTTTGGGCTTGGCGGTTTCGGTTGTGTGAGTATGTGCTTTTGGACTTATACTTCCATTAGTGTCCCTAGTAGTGGGACTGGTGGCTTAGTGAGTGGTTGGATAGCTATATGATGAGTATTATGTGACTATGGAAGGTACTTAGATGGTTTGGATGTGACGACAAGAATTTTGCTTGGAATGCGAGAGGGCTTTGGATGTTGGCTTTGTGTCCTTATGTGTTGTTCAATCTTGAGTTACTAGTGTGTTAGGGACCTTTCAGTTGTTCTTTTGTGGGATGAAGTGTTTCTTATGTTTGATTGACGAATTCAGACTCGGGAGGATTTATTGATTGCATAGTAGTTGTGACCATGATAGGGTCATCGAGTGATTCTAGCTTGAGGCTAAGAGGTTGGGTTTTCTCTTGCGGGATGTTCTGAGGTTGTGTGATACCTATGATGTTTCTGTGAAGAGTTTTTCTTCTACCAATGAGTTATATATGTTTGGATTGTTTAAGGAGGTTGGCTTGACTATCACAAGAATAAATGTGCATTTCGCAGAAGATTTGAGGTATTTTATGATTTGTGTAACATAAGCTTATGAAGAATTTAGTTTGATTACAGTGCGGGATTATGGCAGTAATGGAGTGTAACAACCCGACTGGTCGTTTTGTTTATTTGATCCCAGTTTCACCTTTTGATGCTTCGCACATTTGTACTTGTGGTTTAATGACTTGCGGGGTTGGTTAGTTTCATTCTGGGAAGGTTTTGGGTTGATTTGGACCCTTTGATTCTTGGTTTAGAAGCTTAAGTTGGAAAAATTGAACGAAGTTTGACTTTTATGAAAACGATCATGGAATAGTGTTTTGATGCCTCTAATAGGTTTGTATCATAATTTTGGACTTGGGCGTATGCCCGAAATTGAATTCAGAGGTCCCTGGGTTGATTTGACTTGTTTTGCCGAAAGTTGACAATTTAATATTTAGAAGTTTTCCTAAGTTTGACCGTATATTTACTTTGTGGCTTTCGGGTTTGGAATTTTAGTTTGGGACATAGAATAGGCCATTTTGCTATTTGGAACTTGTCTGCAAAATTTGGTGTCATTTGGAGTTGGTTTGATAAGATTCGGACGCTTGGTTGCAATTTTAGATGTTCTTGAGTTTTCTTTTGAAATTCATGCGTTTTGATATCCGATTTATGGTTATGGGTGTTATTTTAGTATTCTGATCGTGAGAGAAAGTTTGTATGATGTTTTAAGACTTGTGTGGATGTTTGGTTTGGAGCCCAGAGGGCTCAGATGAGTTTCAGACGTGCTTCAGAATTGGTTGAACTCATTTTTGGGTTGCTGGTGTGCTGGTGCTGCAGTTATCGCAATTATGAGTATCATCCTTGAAATTTCAAAGTGATCCGTATAGGAGTAGGTATCGCAATTGTGATGGCCCACTCGCAATTGAGAAGAGTAGTCTAGTCTGGGTAGGATCGCATTTGTGACATTTTAGTCGCATTTGCAATGGGAGCAGGCTTCGCAAATGCGAAGCCAATTTCCCATTTGCGACTTCCCGTTAGGCTGTTAGGCACCGCACTTGCGAGGCTTTCTTTGCAATTGTGAGGTTTTGCGAACCCAGTGTCACAATTATGACATGTGGAACTGAACAAAAGGGCTGGAAAGACGGGAATTCATCTCATTTCTCTCGTTTTAGAACCCTAGACTCGGTAGGAGGCGATTTGGAGAAGGGATTTTCTCCTATAATAATTGGGTAAGTAGTTTTAATCAATTTTCAAAAATATTTCATGAGTATATATGATATTTAACATCAAATTTATGAGAATCAAAGAGAAATGTTCGGGATTTTTATTTAACTTTTGAAAAATAAAAATTCAGGATTTGAGAGTCGAATTGGACTCGGATTTGAAAACAAAAGACATATATAGACTCGTGGGGTTATGTGTAGTCATGATCTACCCTTGGACTTGGGTTTTGACCCGGCAATTCTGGGGTTGACTTTTGTGACTTTTGGGGAATTGTGTAAATATCATAGCTTATTAATCGTAATTGGTAGTGTTTTGTTAGATTTGAGCCGTGTGGAGGCCAATTTTAAGGGAAAAGATATTTTTGAGTGTTGATTTGGCCTAGTTAAGGTAAGTATCTTGTCTAACTTTGTGTGGGGTAACTACCCCTTAGGATTTGGGTTGTTTAACTATTCGAATTATGTGGAAGACGTGTACATTAGGTGACGTGTGTACATGGGCTTATATGTGGTAATTGACTGGTTTAGACTCTTAGGTTACTTATAGGCACCTAATTGAAGTTATTATTATTTCTTCTATCTTTTGTTGTTAACTTTATTCTCACATGCTTTAATTGAAATTTGCATTACATGTTCTAGTTTTGATCATCAAGTTACTCTTATGTGCATTTACTTGTAGTAGTTGTTGCATTCCATTCCTTCCATTCTTGCGTTATTCTCATGCATTTAGACATAGTTGCTATCTTTTTCATTGTTAAGCTTATGTCATGTATTTTAATTGGAATTTGCCATTTTGTGGGAATATATTCATTGTTGAGTTATTGAAGTCGTAGTTGTGAAAGCTATTAAAACAATGAGGTTGAAGTTGTTAATGGTTGAGATATCTTTCCTTGTTGAGTTATTTCTCATTCCTTTGTTGTTATTGAGATTTTGTACATATTGTGGTTGAGCCTTGGGCTATATGTTGTGATAACATCAATATAGTAGATTTTGGCAATGTTATGGCATATGGGCACATGTGGTGAGAGTTGATTATTGTGTTGTGATATTGATGCGCATGCGGCGGTATAAGGATGGGGGTTCATGTGCATGAAGCGAGATAAAGTGGGATTTATATGCGTGTAGTTAGTAAGGGAATTACTTGAAGCCACGCGGTGAGATAAGAGGTGCTAAAGCACGTATAGCTATTTCGGGAAAAATATTTTTAAAATATAAATGCAACGCTCACGCGGCAATATAAGAAAAATTGTGATTATGACTTGTGAAATGTGAATATCAAGCATGGTACCTCGGTATGATTTTTGTTGTACATTCTATGTTAGAAAGGCTTGACGATTTGAATAGTAATTGCTCTTGTTTTCCTTATTTCTTTCCATTAGTGTTTTGATTGTAGTTGTTTACTTGTTTTCTTATCACATGTACTCTCTTGTTGCCATTTTTAGCTTTATTTCCGTTGTTAGCCCTGTATTGATATATTGTTTATTGTCTTTTAATTGCCTTTATCTTCCGTTATTAGATTATATTATATTTTGTTCAGGTTTCTCTTGTCTAGTAGGTGTCGTGTCCTGGCCTCGTCACTACTCTTACCGAAATTAGGCTTGATACTTACTGGGTACCATTATGGTGTACTCATGCTACGCTTCTGCATATTTTTGTGCAGATCCAGGTACATCCACTCGAGCCGAACGCCAATGATTTGGATCAATTACTTTGGAGACTTCAAGGAATACATGCTTGATGCTCATAGGACTCGGAGTCACCTTATGCTTTTTGGATGTATTAATATTTATTTTTAATTCGAAATAGTATTGTATTTAGAGATTCTAAGTGTACTCCTGTTACAGCTTATGACTCAGTTCCACCGGTTTTGGGAGATATTTGATGGTTGTACTATTTGGGATTTGTTATGATAGTTTAAGAGTTTAATTTGATATCTAAGTTGTTATTCCTGTTAATTCTAAATGTATGTTAAGCTTACCTAGTCTAAGTGACTAGGTGCCATCACAACATCCTAATGTGGGAATTTGGGATCGTGACATATAGTAAGGATATTGTGGGTTATCGGATGTTGTATTCTATGGCTTTGAGCCAAGTGGGGGAGTCTGCTATCGACAATCAGGTTGCATGGTTATGTGCTACAGTATTTACGACCTCAGGCATATTTGTGCATTAGTTATGACTTGAAGAGGTTGGTTTTGGGGATGACTTGAGCAAGAAAATTTCAGGATACATGATGTAATACACTTTACGGATATATGGAAATCTTGGAATAGTTCGGAATTTTTATTCGTGATGGATGTAATGTGTTAAGAAAAAGGAGTCACGCGGTTGCGTTAAGGTGGGGTTACTTTTGTGTGTTGACGTGCTAATGGAGCACAAGTCGTTCGGCTCATTTAGGCGGTGAATTTGAGATTAGAGAAGGGTGGATGACTCTCGAGAATGTTCTAATGGGTTCAAGATTCATATGTGGCATTTGAGGAATTTCTAAATTTGTAAAAGTCTAGGATTTGAGATTTGCATTGGATGGTGTCAGGCCTCATGGTATTTCTGTATCATTATGGATTCGACATTTCAGTATCAGAGAGGTTAAGGAAATAGCTTTAGATTCTCAAAAGGTCTCTTCATAGTGGGCATTTCAGTTACAATACTATTGGGGGCTTAAGAGGGAATACAGTGGCTTATAGGCTTTAAGACAATGTGATTTCATGCTAGGATCTCTTCTGGTGAGCTTTGGGCAAGGATCGTGGTGTACTGGCAAGGAGAAATGTTAACTTGAAGGCAATTCGAAAGGAACTCGAAGAAATAGTACATCTTGGTAGTAGGTTGGATCAGCATGGTAATGGATATGATCGGTTCTTTTGGTTCTTATGATGTGGTGAGGATTTGCTGGTGTTTTGTGGCATTACTCTTAGGTTTGGCGACCTGCATGACTTGGTTGAGTTAGAGGGATTCAGTTCTGATGAATTGCTCTTCTGTTGATGGGTTTCGAAGAGTTCTTGATGATTTCTACCACTGTTTGAGATGGGTAGCTTCTACTTGCATGAGGAGTATGTTGTGTATTGTAATTTTCTCTTGGATGAACGTCAAGTGGAAGGTTTCTGGATGACAGAATTTGTATCCTGTTTGTGGTTCGGGGTTGATAATGATGTTCTCGCATTTTCATATGATGGCATGATAGACGCGGTGCATCGTGTGGGAATGAGATTTGCATGTACAAGTTTGTGGTTCAGTTTCGAAGGGAAAGTAATGAGTTCTAAAAATAATGGATGGTTCCAAATGTTTAGAGGTATGTTGGCACTATCGGGTATCACCTGCGAAGGGTGCGTATTTCAGAAGGCGCACTGTGTTTTGACTTGCGGATGCTTGACTGGTACTACGGTAATCTCTTGGTTGGTCGACTGGTAATTTTCAGATTTTACTACGTGGAACGGAAGAATTAAGGAAGTATTTCTCGTGACATGATTGGGCATGAGAGATGTGTTAGTTATTTGGGTGGTCGAGTCGGGATCAGATATGAAGAGTTTTGTATTATTGTGATTTGGAGACTGGGAGTCTTAGAGGTGAACTATTCCTTGGTTGTGCACTGTGAAGATATTGCCAGAGTTAGAAAACTGATTGTATGTGTTATGGATAGGTTTTAGTGGATCTTCGGGAAGGTTATCTACTCACTTTGGAGGATCGAAATCGATTCGGAGGCCACTGGTAGGCCTAACGAGAATGTATATTCTACATCGGGTCGAATTTGTTTACTCAGCACAGTTATTGTTGAAGGTAGTGTCATCGATTAGAGTTGATCTTATTCGTGTATGTTATGTTCCATGTATTTCTCTTCTATGCTGCAATGGGTTGTGAGATTGTTGACTATTTACACACATGATGCGATTCTGTTGGGGCCTTGTGGCAGAATTTGATCAAGATGGCTCTAGGAGTGTTGAATGGTTTATTTCACCTTGGCTATGGTCTTCCTATATGTGGTATATTGAGCTATCTATTTCTCCATAGTTATGATCATGCACTTTGCATAGTTGTAATTGCTATGCATATGGTTGTTAGTTGTGAGCATCATCGCTCGAGGTATTCCATGTGGGCCGACGTTTGGAGTGGTTCATGTGTCGTGGCATAGTTATGTTGGAATATGATCCTCTGTGATTATTTTGTTTGTTTGTTTCTCCGTTGTGTGATGGTTTCATAGAATTATGCTTCGTGGTGGTATATGTTGAGCTTGCAGATTCTCTCATTTGATTCTCTTTCAATCATTGGGTATATTTGAGTTGTTGCCTATTGGTGCACGGATTGCACGGTATGTGGCTCAAGGTGGTGTTGGGGTGGCGTATCGGTCGAGTAGATTATACTAGATGAGATGAGGTTATTGAACCTGGAATGAGTGCTATCAGGTTTCATTAAGGTATGTTTAGAAGAGTAATGTTATTATTCAGCATAGAATTTGGCTATGGTTCTTGTCGGGCGAGGAAGCTCCATGACTTGTTGATCTGACGAGTGGTTATGAGTTTTTGCGTGTTTCTTTCATCATTGACAGTGTATAAAAGTTTAGAATAAGGTTTTATTATATACGAGGTTTTTTACTGGTACCAGGTTTGTTAAGGAACAACTATTATGGTCGGAAATTATTGTTATAAGTATCTTAGTTAAGTGGTATATCATGTGATTACATCTTGGACAATGGTTATGGCTTGATTCATCTTGTTCAGACTTATACAGTGTATACATATGAGAATCGGGTCTGGTAATGAATTTCGGATATTGGAGATTTGATTATAAAGCGTGTGGGCTAAGGTTGAAGTAAGGATCTTCAGTTAGGTTGTGTTGTCAAGCCTATATGGATTAGGGTGACATGGGATCACCCATGAGTAAGTGCATGGTGAGTTTATACAATGATTTATGGCTTTGGAACGACTCTTGGCATATTCGAGGATGAACGTATATTTAAGTGGGGGGGAATATAATGACACGGCCGGTCGTTTTTAGAATTTGGATTCAGTTCGATGGTTTGAGTCCATGAGTATCTTCATATGGAGTATTATGACATGTGTGTATGGTCGGTTTTGGTCTTCGAGTTATTCGGAATTGATTTGGAAGAATGATTCTTAAATATGAAGCTTTAACTTGAAAGAGTTGACCAAGTTTGACTTTTGTGTATTTGACCTCAGATCGGAGTTGTTATGGTTTCGTTAGGTTCAGATGGTGATTTTGGATGCCCCAATTTGCATTTGGGTGTTTCTAGAAGGTTTTGGCACTATTTGGCGAAAGTTGGCAATTTGAAGATTTGGAATGTTCATAAGTTTGACCGGGAATTGACTTCGATGTTATCGGGTTCTGATTGTTGTTCTGGTAGTTGGAATGTTTATTATGTCATTTTGAACTTGTATGCAAAATTTGGGTTCATTCCGGATTGGTTAAGCTTGAATCAAATGCTTGGTTTGAAGTATGAAGTTTATGAACTTAAGCGATTGATGTTGATCGGCAATTCGTGGTTTTGATTTTATTGCGTGTGATTTGAGGCCTAGAGTAGGTTCCTTATGTGTTTTGGGACTTTTTGGTATGTTCAGATGGGTTCCTGAGGGGCCCGGGTGTGTTTCGAATTGATTTTGGACCATTTCGGATAATGTTGGCATTCGTGAGATTTTTAAGCCATGGTGTGATCGTACCTCCGGAGCTATGGGCACTGGTGCGGAGCTGCAGAAGCGGAATAGGAGGCAGATAAGCAGAAGTTATGGTCTGGTAGGAGAGCCACAAATGCTGTTGAGGAAGCGCAGAAGCGAAAGGCAAAGCTGGGGCAGAAAATCGCAGATGCGCAGTGTTCAGTGCATCTACGAGACCGCAGAAGCAGTCTATGATGCGCAAAAGCAGGGAGGCATCTTGTAGGGAGTACTCATAGATGCGGAAATTTAACCGCATAAGCGGTTGTCATAGATGTGACTTAGGGACCACAAATGCGAATTTCCTAGCAGATCTTATTTATTTCGAGGGTTTGTTCATTTTATCATATATGAAGATTTGGAGCTCGGTTTTGGGCGGTTTTGGCGGGGAATTTCTCCACATGGATTTGGATAAATATTTTTTATTCGGTTTTGATTATATTATATGATTCTATCTTTGATTTTGGCATTTGATTGATGATTATAAAACAGAAATTGGGGGGTTTTGTCTAAACTTTCCTAAAGTGAATGATTGGATTTTGAACATCAATACAGAGTCGGATTAGAGTGAAATTAGTATGGTTGGACGTATTTGAATGGGTTGTCATAATTTGTGAGTTTTGTGGGCTTCCAGGATGTGGGCCCGATTTGACTTTTTGTTCACTTTGAGTATCTGCTTTAAAGATTCGACCTTTATCATTTGTGTTTGTTTTCTATGATATTATTTGATGTTTTTGAGTTTTTTTTTGGCTAGTTTTGAGCCTTTCGGAGATTGATTCGCGTGGGATGGCATATCTAGAGTATTGTTTGGCTTGATCGGTATTTGATTTGACTTGTTCGAGTTAGTAACATATATAAACTTGGAATTGAGGGTATTCATCCTCGAAAACTATGATATTAAGGTGTTTGGGGGTGACGCACGCGCTAGGTGAGGGGTATGTCTGCGTGCACCAGGGTATTCATGATCCGGGTAGTTATTAGGCTATTATGTGCCTTGTGTTTCTATCATGATTCTTTTATATCATGTTTTCTCCATTTATATGACTACGTGAGATATTATTCATGCTAGAAATCATGTCTAGGGAACCTACTTTATTAATTGAGACATGATAGGGCTATTTTTGCCATGTTCAGCTATTTGCCTTAGTCGTAGCATTATTGTACAGTAATGATAGTTACATCCGCATGTTATATATCTGTCTTTCTGCACTATTGATATGTTGTCTCACGTGTTATTAGTGTCCTTGTACGCGACACGAGTTCGAGCTGCATTTGAGGCATATTGTGATCTTCTGTGTTATATAATTGGATTATGTTTCTGTGAGATGTTGGTATATGGAGACATGAGCAAATTGATGATTATGTGGGTCGTAGAGCCATGTTGTGAGTTATGTTGGATCGGGTTGCACGCCGCAACGGTTATATTAATATTGAGGTGGCACGTATGATAGGCCCCACATTGGGCTAAATGGCACTGATTTTGAGGCTACGCGTGCACCAGTCCCCACGATTGGGCTATGTGATTTGATTAGCGCTAGGGCAGAATCCCCTCCTCCGGAGTCTCACATGCCAGCAGTGGACTCAGGCACAATGATATATACATGTGCTTTGGTAAGAGGCATTGATGTCGGGCACCCGTACAGTGCTGAGTGATTGTGTGTGTGATGAAGTGGTGCATTTGAGCCAGACACCTTGACTGTGCTAGAGTGAGTGTATTTGATAATATCATGGTGAAATCATTAAATTTACATATATATATTTGATATGTAGGCATAGAGATGTATCTTCCTCATGCTAAATGGTAATATGACATTTGATGATTTGACATGTATATTTGACATGTAGGCATAGAGATGTATCTTCCTCATGCTAAATGGTAATATGACATTTGATGATTTGACATGTATATTTGACATGTAGGCATAGAGATGCATTTTTCTTATGCTAGACGGTAATATGACAGTTGATGACTTGACATGTATATTGAGGTGTAGGCATAGAGACACATTTTCCTCATGCAAACCGGTAAAATAAAATTCTTATCCGAAGTTGGGAAACTAGAAAAATGCAGTTCTATTGATAAATTCATGTTTAGTCGATTTTCAGTGGCAAGATTTGGACTTTGACTGTTATACTTGAAAAACATGTCTACTTTCTTTTAACTATTGATGACTTGAGCATACTATCTCTTGAGATATTTACCTTTAATGCCCTCATTATATTATTATGAGTTGTTATTGGCCATTGGTGCTAGACTCTGACCATCTTTCGAGCTCCTCACTACTTTCAACCTGAGGTTAGGTTTGTTACTTATTGAATAAATGTGATCGGTTGCACTCATACTACACTTCTGCACCTTGCGTGCAGATCTTGGAGTTGGTGTTATTGTGCATGGCTAGAGCCGACATCGAAGATGTACATGCATTCCGAGTATAGCTGCCCCTTGTCCTTGGAAGCTTTAGATTTTTAATATGTTTATGTAATTCCAAACATAGGTTGTATCTATACCAGCTTTGTAAATCTAAGTCTTAGTGGCTCATGACTTGCACTACCAATCCTTTGGATTTTATATAAAAGTACAGTTATTTTACTCATTTACTCTTATTATTCTCATATGAGTTGTGTTGACTGTTATTTGGCTTACCTAGCGAGTTGGGTTAGGTGTCATCATGACGGGTTGGATTTTTGGGTCGTGACATAATGCCATAGGAATCAAACTCAAACGATAAAGGTCGAATATGTTACACCTCACACATAAATAATCTTGGTTAGTTTGGCTTCTAGCGTGGCAAATCCGCCGACGACACGTAAGAGGGCAGAGGGTTGCTATACAGTTCAGTAGAATAGTTCCAGATGTCCTACCGGGTGCAGTGACTGGGGCGGGGCGACCCATTTTGCATGAGGAGCGGCGAAATTTCCTATGCTTGATATAAAATAAAAAGGACAGCGAGGCTCTTTCTCTTTCATTCTAGAAGTATCACCCACCATAAATCACCCAAAAACACTCTCGAATCTCCTTTGAATTTTCTAAGTAAACTAGACAATTAGAAGGCAATTCTAGCAGGATCTAGCGTGAAGAAGTTTTGAAGCATCACTGTAACATCTATTATCTTGTTGATTGATTCTAGAGATTGGTTGGAGGCAAAGTAACCATCATAGAAGCATAGCTAGTTCTGCAACAAGGTATGTGAGGCAAATTTCTTTCTTGGCATGATTTGTGTAAGTCTCTCTCCTTTTCCTCTAAAAGATCATTGTATTGTAAGGATTTGGTAGTTTTGAGTTTTTCCCAATGACGTTGTCTCTATTCTTGTACATTCTAGTCGATAGCACTTCTTTCAAAGTATAAAATGTTTCCACTTGGTATCTTGAGGTCGGAACGTATGATGCTTTCTAAGTTTAAACTTAATATCTCTTGAAATTGACTCTGCATACACTTATATGTATATGTATCTATTTTAATTTACCGAGTCGTGCTATAGACGGCCAGGTACGACACCTATTGTGCAATCACTGATCATTTGGGCATGAAGAGATACAGTGTGAGACACTACCGAGCCTTTGTCTGGCCGGGTACGACCGAGCTCTCTATGAGGCCGGGTATGACCGAGCTCTCTATGAGGCCGGGTACGACCGAGCTCTCTATGAGGCTAGGTATGACCGAGCTCTCTATGAGGCCAGGTATGGAGTGATGTGATATAAAACCTTATCGAGCCCTAATGTGGCCTTGTACGACCGAGATCTCTGGAGGCCGGGTATAACCGAGACCTCCTGAGGCGTGGTACGATGTGATGAAAAGAATGAACTTTACCAAGTCCTTTTTGAGGCCGGGCACAACATGAAGTCTATGTCCAAAAGAAGGTCTAAATGATGTTATATTGTATTTAATGCGCAATCGCCATGAGTGTCTTAACCCTTCACAAAGCTTGCACATCCTTAAGTTTATAGTTTCTATAGTTTATGCCCCTAGTAGCTTGTCTTCTGTGTTCAGGTTGTCGAGTATTCATATATTCTATGTTATTTCACTTAGTTTACATGCTTTCTTAGTCTTACATACTCAGTACATTTTCTGTACTGACGCCCTTCCTTTTGGGTGTTGTGTTCATGCCCATAGGTACAAGTAGAACCGATGACACTCCTCCATAGTATGTGCACATTTCAGTTGTGGATATCGATCTCCACTTCTTCGAAGCAAGCTGTTCGAAGTCGATAGGTACTGAAGCACGTGCTCTAATTATTTTGGGTACGTTGGGGCCCTGTCCCGACGAAGCCGTGTATATGTATATCTCCTTTTGGTACTCTTAAAGGCTTGCAAACTAGAGTTTGGCTACATGTAAAAGGCTGGATTATGACTTGTTGGGTACAAATATGGATATGTATAAAATGTCAATGTTTCTTTTGCAAGTCAGTTTTACATATTAAGATTTCCAGTATTACTACTTGGAGGTCTCGTTGGCCGAAACATTATGATTAAGAAAAGATAAGAATGGACGTCAGTTCGCACGGGCCTTCACGCGTCGTGTGCCGGTCGCACCTCCCAAGGTTGGGGTGTGACAGAATCTTTAATCAAATACTCAAATTCAACACGGGCTCTCACCCCGGAACTCGAAAACACTCACAAATTCCGACAACTCATTCTAATATGCGTCCAACCATGCTAGTTTCACTCAAATTTGTCTCCGAATAGATGTTGAAATCTCCAATATTCACTTAACAAAAGTTGTGACAAAAACCTCCCCAATTTCTCTTTTAGATTCACCAATCATATTCCAAAATCAAAGTTGGAATCATGTAAACTAATCAAATCCGAGTCGAAATAATTACCGCCATCCAAATCGTGAAAATCGCGTCAAGAATCGCCCAAATCCGAGTTCCCAATGTCAAAATGTGATAAAATAACTCAACCTTCAAAATATAACTCTGTCCAGGCATCTCTGCATCTGCAGACCAAATAGCCGCATATGCGACGTCGCGCCTGAGACGAATAACTCGCATCTTCAAGTTCCATGGAAGCCCTTATCTCTCACACCTGCGGAACAACTTCCGCTTCTGCGACATCGTAGGTGTGAGGAAAGATCCACATCTGCGCAATCACCCTTCCAGCCTTCCCTCTCACTTATGCGCTAGAGTGACTGCTTTTGCGGTCCCGTAGATGCTATAAACACCCTGCATCTATGAACTCCTACTCCATCTCAACATTGCGCTTTTGCGCCTCATGGATCGCATCTGCGGCCCCGCACCTGCGCCTAAGGTTCCGCAGGTGAGACAGCACCAGATCCCTACCAAAACCAGCAATATCCAACATGACCCAAAATGGTCTAAAACCCGTCCAAAACTCACCCGAACCCCTCAGGACCCCGTCCGAACATACCAATAAGTCCCAAAACATAACATGGACCTACTCGAGGCATCAAATCCCACAAAATAACATCTAAACCACGAATCGCACCTCAATTCAAACATAAACTATTTTAAATTTTTAAATTCCAAACTTACACAGAACACGTCCAAACAACTCGGAATCACATCAAATTTTTCACACAAGTTTCAAATAACATAAGGAACCTATCCAACTTCCAGAACAACAATCCAAACCCGATTCAAATTGCCAACATTTGCCAATTAGTGCCAAAACCTTCTAGAAACATTCAAACGCCCAAGTCCAAAATCACCATCTGGACCTAACGGAGCCAACAAAATCCTGATTCGAGGTCTTATACAAAATAGCCAAACTCGATCAACTCTTTCAAATTAAAGCTTCTAAAATGAGAATCATTCTTCTAAACAAATACCAAACCACTCGAAAACCAAAACTGACGATACACACAAGTCATTATACACCATATGAATCTACTCATGACCTCAAACCACCGAACTAAATGCAAATGATCAAAATGACCAATCGGGTCATTTCAAAAAAATGCCATCTGTAAGAATAAAATGCTGAATAATATTGGCAACACTACAAAATATGTGGCCCATACACAAAAAACAAATATGAAAAAAGTGGAAATAATTAAGAAAAAGGTAGGGCAGACATCGTCTCAACATGAAGAGCTAATCAAAGCTCTGGAACAAAGGATAGAAAATTTACAATATGAGCTTTGTCCGCCAGGAACCTCACATTTTCAATTCTTGCAACAGCTACAAAAGGACACAGTTGCCACCAAGGAGCAAATTAAACTTTTAAGAAATATCCACTATGAATTACAAAAACCCTAGGTTTTCTTTAAGGGCCTACCTTCTTTCCTATGTCATCATAAGCATACTCCCCGCCTAAATTGGACTGCTCCTTTTCTACTTTTCCTACTACCTCATAAACTCCTATCTCTTTCACTCAACACTCAAAGGAATAACATGAATTTGATATTGCAAAAATAGTTTGGGAAAATAAAGATGCTCTTGTTGCCCAGAAACAATCCAAGAAAAGGCGAGATCATGATGAAAGTTCAAAAGGGGTCAACCCCAAAATTTTGATGATTTTTTTATCAGACTGCTCCAAACCTCTATGTCTCACAACTGAGAAATAAGGTAAAATAAGAGGATACCATATGGTCTGTATCTCAAAATTCATTAGATGATGATTCTACGGAAGATAGCTGATAAACCTCTACCCGCATGTATATTGGGGTGAGGCGGCATAATCGCTTTGTGTATGGATTATGATATTGTGGGACTGCACCTCCACCCTCTTACATTGGGGTGAGGCGGTACGACCACTTTGTGCATGGTTTTGGTATTGTTGTGGCACCACCACCCGCATACATTGGGGTGAGGCGGTATAGCCGCTTTGTATTTGCATTGGTATCGTTGATGCATTTCCACCCGCATACATTGGGGTGAGGTGGCTTAGCCGCTTTGTGTAGGTTGTTGGTACTGTGGTTATACATCCACCTGCATACATTGAGGTGAGGCAGCAGGGCCGCTTGATTAGAGTTGCGGTATTGTATGTACACCTCCACCTGCATACA
This sequence comes from Nicotiana otophora, assembly GCA_000715115.1. Taxonomy (NCBI): domain Eukaryota; kingdom Viridiplantae; phylum Streptophyta; class Magnoliopsida; order Solanales; family Solanaceae; genus Nicotiana; species Nicotiana otophora. The sequence goes on along the minus strand of AWOL01S0094640.1, from coordinate 6,952 downwards.
TCGGGTAAGGCTGCAGGACCGCATTGTGTGAAGATGGTTATAGAGGATCTCATCTTAAATCCTATAAATGTTGTTGATAGCTTTTAATAAGCTTGCAATAGTTGAGATAGTTATCTATATTACTCTATTGTCGCACTGGTTCATCATAATTATCTTGTATTTCTAAATTCTTAAATTGGTGTTTAGTTTACATATTAGTACTATTCAACGGTACTAACGTCCCCTTTGCCGGGGGCGCTGCATCATTAAATAGATGCAGGTGGTTCCACAGCAGGAGACATTGATCAGTGATAGCAGTACACCTTCTTTCTAGTTGACTTGGTGAGCCCCAATTCATCCCGGGGTCATGTATCTTTTGTTCTTTATGTATTATGATTGAGGTATAGCCGGGGCCTTGTTGCCAGCATTATCATTGTACTCTTCTTTATCTATAGAGGCTATGTAAACATAGTGTGAGTTGTGTATTGGTACTAGGAAAGACAAACTATGCTATGTAGTGGTTGTATTACTTGTCCATTTGAGATTTTAAAAATGGTAAAACTTATGGTAAGAAATTGGTAATTGCAGACATGACAACTTTATTGTTTAATTAGGAAAAACATATATTCTCCTTATTCATGGATGGNGGATGAGTTTGGGTAGAAGAAACCTAACAGGCTTGCTCGGTCGGGTTCACTCGGTTGAGTGCCGGTCGCACTCCTCGATTTTAAGGCATGACAAACTTGGTATCAGAGCCTAAGGTTTTAAAGTATCCTAGGATGTTTCGGAGCCGTGTCTAGTAGAGTCCTTATTATCGGTGTGTTGTCGACCACATATATTATTAGGATGCTACATGGGCATTTAGGAATAATACCCTTCTTTCATGTTCTTGATCGTGCGATAAAGCTGGTTGTAAGATTGTTCCTCCTTTAACTCCTACGTTGCTCTAATTTTCAGTACATGGCACCTAAGAAGAAGGCAAGTACTGGCCAAAGAGCCAATGTCACACCAGGAATGATAGTTGAACCTATAATTGATGATGCGGGTGAGCACCCGAGGAGTGAGAATATTCCTCCAGTTACTACATTGCCTGACTCTACTACAACTGATCAGACCGCACCTATCCCTACACCTACAGAAGGTGCAACAGTTCCTCCAACTGATGTTCCAGTTCCATCTCCAGCTCCAGCTTCCGATTCTGGTGTGTCTGATATTGATATTAGGGGAGCCATACAAATGTTGACACAGATAGTGGCTTCTCAGGCCCAGAGATTGAGTTTTGGGCCTACTCCTTCCAGTCATCCAGGAGAATCCGCTAGTTCCAGGGTGCACAAGTTTCTTCAGTTAGATCCTCTTATGTTTACAGGTACTGATCCCGAGGAGGACCTCCACGACTTCGTTGATGAGATGCACAAATCTCTTCGGGTTATGCATGCTATAGAGACAGAGGGAGTAGAGTTGGCCTCTTAANTGTTCTTTATGTATTATGATTGAGGTATAGCCGGGGCCTTGTTGCCAGCATTATCATTGTACTCTTCTTTATCTATAGAGGCTAGGTAAACATAGTGTGGGTTGTGTATTGGTACTAGGAAAGACAAACTATGCTATGTAGTGGTTGTATTACTTGTCCATTTGAGATTTTAAAAATGGTAAAACTTATGGTAAGAAATTGGTAATTGCAGACATGACAACTTTATTGTTTAATTAGGGAAAACATATATTCTCCTTATTTATGGATGAGTTTGGG
>AWOL01S0094633.1:14050-40407 GCA_000715115.1 Nicotiana otophora | reverse complement strand
GAATCTACAACATCTGTTTAAACAGAAGGATCTTAATTTGCGGCAGCGGAGGTGGTTGGAGTTGCTTAAGGATTATGATATCACCATTCTTTATCATCCAGGAAAGGCCAATGTGGTGGCCGATGCCTTGAGTCGTAAGGCAGAGAGTTTGGGCAGCTTAGCATACTTACCAGTAATAGAGAGGCCTTTAGCATTAGATGTTCAGGTCCATGTATCCATGCTAGGAAAGTATGTCAGGGATACGTCTCGTATTTTGGATTTTTGTACAATGCAGCTGGATGGTAATTTGACTTATGATGTGGAGTCGGTGGCTATTTTAAACTGCCAGGTTCGAAAGTTGAGATCAAAGAACATAGCTTCAGTGAAAGTACAGTAGAGAGGCCAGCCAGTCGGAGAAGCTACTTGGGAGACTGAGCGGGAGATACAGAGCAAATATCCACACCTATTTGAGACTCCAGGTATAATTCTAAACCCATTCGAGGATGAACGTTTGTTTAAGAGGGGGAGAATGTAACGACCCGGCCAGTCGTTTTGAGTATTACAACCCTGTTCCCCCATTTACTGCTCAATTTATGCCTTACATTTGTTATGTGACTTGTCGGGGGTAATTGGTTCAGGTCCGGTGAGGTTTTGGAATAATTTGGAACACCTAGTTCCAAAGTTTAGAATTTAAGTTGAAAAGGTTGACCAGATATTGACTTATGCGTAACGACCCCGGAGAACTTTGCTAAGTAAATTAAGGTTTTGTGGTACCGAGTTAGATCAATTAGTACAAAGGTTATAGAAATTTCTCGTGGCTCGGACCTTTTGGGTTGAACAATGCACTGGAGAGTAAAGAAAAATTTTTGGCAGAAGAGGACATTTCTGCGGCCCACTATGCGGTCGCAGAATCACTATGTGGACCGCATAATGGCCACAAAGTGAAGCAGATGCGAGGCAAGATTTGAGGAAATCTTATGCGATCGTAGACCTATTCTGCGTTGCATTATGCGACCACAGACCTATTCTAAGGTGCATCATGCGACCACAGAATAGGTATGCGGGCCGCATAATCACCGCAGACCTATCCATGCGACCCTCATTTTGGAGCTTCAATTATGCGGTCAGTTTGCGGACTGCATACGTGTTATGCGATCGCATATGCGATCCAAAATCTGCATCGGGGCTTCAGATCTTTCTAATTTTTGACCCAACCCAACTTTGATTTATAGCCATTGAAGCTCATTTTGGAGCACAAATCTGACATTTTTAGAGAGAAGGAAGAGTGTTCTAGAGAGAGGAAGAAGCTCAAGTGCTTTGTTCATCAAGATCTTTTCAAACTTTGAAATCCAACAAGGGAATATCACAAGATCTTCACCCAAGAGGTATGGTTCTAACCCCTAGTCTTCAGTTTCGAGTTTGGGTAAAGATGGGTGATTAAGAATATGATCCTTGGGTATAAGAGTATTATTTATACGTATCAATAAGGTTTATGTAAAGATTATTGGCGTCAAATGGGTAAAGATTGGGTTGAAAATGGTAGAAATCTTCAAAGACTTTAATTGAAGATTTGAGGGTCGAGTTGATGTCAGAATTTGGTGAAATTTGTATGGTTGGACTCATAGTTGGATGGGCGTCCATATTTTGTAAATTTTGCAGTTTTCCAAGACTTGGGCCCCACGAGCGATGTTTGAGTTACTTTCGGATTTTTATTGGAAAATTAGTATTTCCTTATGGAATTAATTACAATAATTGGTATTGACTGAATCGTTGAGGCTAGATACGAGGCTTTCGGAGACCACTTCTCGTGGCAAGGTATAGCGGAATAAAGAATTTTACGGTTTGAGGTAAGTAACAGTTCTAAATTTGGTCCTGAGGGTATGAAACCCCGGAGTATGTGTTATGTGAATTGTGTTTAGGTGACGTACATGTTAGGTGGCGGGCGTGTGGGCGTGCACTGTAGGAATTGTGACTTGGTCAAATTCCATGGAACTGTGTAGTTGAATTATCTATTGATATTCATACATTCTCTACGTGTTAGAGAAAACTGAGCTGAGACTCGTATTAAAAATCATGCTTAGATATATGTTGTTATTATTGATACCCATTGGGGTCATTTCTGTGGTAGAATTATATGTTTAAATTGTAATTTCACACTCAGTCATGTTCATTCAATTCATATCTTATCTCAGTCTCTGTTGCTATATATAGATGCATCATATTATCATTTTTGGGCTGATTTTCACGACACCTTGAGCCCGAGAGACTAGAGAGGTTGATGACTGAGTCAAGCCGAGGCCCTAATTATGAGGATATTTATGGGATCGAGCTGCACACCGCAGCATGTTTCATTGTTATATGCCATAATTGGCTTGATATAGCGCTTGGCTGAAGGAGCCCCTCCGGAGTCTGTACACACCCCCAGTAAGTGCAGGTACCTACTGAGTGCGAGTGTCGAATGTGAGTGCTGAGTGCCGAGCTGAGTGACTGTGAGGAGAGAGTGATTGTGAGGAAAGAGTGACTGTGAAGTTGGAGTAAATGGGAGGACTGAGTGACTATTACTCTAAGAGGATGCACTGATTTCATTAATTGCTGCATTTCAGCGGTCACATATCATTGTTTTGGAAATTTTGGAAAAACATTATTTTCTGTTTCTGTCAAATTTGATATGAAATTACTGTGAAATTTTTAACGTTGAACTTGAGAGCATGCCTACCCTTTTCTATTGGAAAGTACTGTATTTTGACTTAGCTGAGAAGCTCGTCACTACTTTCAGTTCCTTATTTATTATTGTTACTTACTGAGTTTATTGTACTCATACTACACCCTTTACTTCATGTGCAGATCTAGGTGATCCCGGACACAGTGGGTGTTGATTCTTTCACACAGTTGATTTTTTGGAGGTTCAGAGGCAGCTGCTATTTTTGCAGACCTTGTCCCTCCTTCCCTATCCTTTTGTTTATTGTATTTGGTCTCGGATTATTAAAGACCGGGTTCCCCAGACTTGTAATGTATAGATTCTCATGTACTCAGTGACACCAGGTTTGGGGAGTGTGTTTATTTCTAATGTTTGTGGGATTTACTCTTAAACTTAATTACTATATTTTCAGTATTTAAAACAAATTGTGGGTTATTGATGTTGTCGGCTTTCCAAGTATCGAAATAGGAGCCATCACAACAGGTGAGATTTTGGTTCGTGACAAGTTAGTACCAGAGCCTAGGTTACATAGGTCTCACGAGTCATGAGCAGGTTTAGTAGAGTCTTGCGGATATGTACGGAGACGTCTGTACTTATCTTCGAGAGGCTATCGGACCCTTAGGAAGATTTCACTTTCCTGTATTCTATCGTGTGAACTTGTTGATTCCGAAAAAAAAACCTAAAATTTTTTTATTCTATTCTCTCACAGATGGTGAGAACACGTACTACCAGATCGGACGGTCAGCCACCAGTTAGGGTCGCGAGAGCCCGAGCGTGGTAGAGGCCGGGTCCGAAGTAGAGGTCTAGTTGTCACTCGTGCAGTAGTTGGAGCAGCACCTGTAGCACCACCAGTTGCTCCAGCTCAGAAGAAGATTCCAAATGTAGTTGAGCCGGCGGGGCCTGCTCAGGCACCAGTTATGCCCATTGAGATTCCAGGCCTTCAAGAAGCTTTGACTCAGATATTGACAGTTTGCACTGGTCTTGCTCAGGTGGTTTCAGCTCAGGCCGCACCATCCATTTCTCAGGATGGGGGAGGTACTCACACCCCTGTTTCCCGTGCTCCAGAGCAGGTAGTGCAGGGACTTCAGATACTGGGGGAACTACCTGTCCAGTCGGTTGCAGCTGCTCAAGCCCTAGTAGTCCCCGTTATGGCAGATGATGAGCAGAGACTTGAGAGATTTAGGAGGCTTCGACCTCCATCATTTAGCAGTGCTCAGTTAGAGGATGCTCAGGGATTTTTAGATAAGTGCCAGCGGATACTACGGACAGCGGGTATTCTGGAGACCAATGTGGTTCACTACTTTTCAGTTTTCTGGGGCTGCCTTCAGATGGTGGGAGGCTTATGAGAGGCGCAGGCCAGTTGGTGCAGTACCACTTACATGGCAGGAATTCTCCATTCTCTTTTTGGAGAAGTTCGTGCTTCAGTCTCGCAGAGAGGAGCTGCGTAGATAGTTTGAGCAGTTACGTCAGGATGGCATGTCTGTGACGCAGTATGAGATGAGATTTTCTGAGTTGGCTCGTCACACAATTTGGTTGGTTCCCACTGATAGGGAGAGGATTAGGAGGTTCATTGATGGCCTCACATATCATTTGAGGTTACTTATGACTCAGGAGAGAGTACCGGGTGCTACTTTTGATGAGGTAGTTGACATTGCTCGGCAGATAGAGATGGTCCGTAGTCAGGAACGTGGAGAGAGGGAGGCCAAGAGGCCTCGTGGACCAGGTGATTTCAGCGGTGTTCCTTTAGGGGGTCAGGTTTACCACTGTAGGGGTCGTCCTTACAGACACGCTCAGACGGGTCGTCCAGTTCACCGTGGTGCATCATCCGGCCAGGGTTCATATAGTCTCGTCAGGGCTAGTCATCTCTCAGTTCCCTCCCAGACTAGAGTTCGTCCTGTGCCCCTTCAGTTCGGGGTTCATTTGCACCGGGTTCTTCTAGCACTTATTCTGGTTATGGGGGCCCGATTCAGTTCACACCACTACCAGTACCTAGAGCTGCTTTGAGTGCGGGGAATTTGGGCATATGTGGAGACAGTATCCTCATCGCTTGTGAAGTCCAGTGCAGCAGAGAAGTGAGACTACGACTTCAGCACCAGTTGCTTCACCACCTGCCCAGCCAGCACGGGGTGGGGGTCAGTCAGCTAGGGGTCACCCAAGAGGGGGAAGCTGATCAGGTGGCGGTCAGGCCCGATTCTATGCTTTTCCTGTTAGGCCAGATGTTGTTGCCTCAGATGCAGTGATCACAGGTATTGTCCCAGTATGCCACAAGGAAGCTTCTATATTATATGACCCTGGTACTACTTATTCGTATGTGTCATTGTACTTTACTCATTATCTGGATATGCCCCGTGAGTTCTTAGTTTCACCTGTTCATGTATCTGCGCCGGTGGGCGATATTTTATTGTGGACCGTGTGTATCAGTCGTGTGTGGAAACTATTGGGGGACTAGATACTAGATTTGATCTCTTATTGCTCAGTATGGTTGATTATGATGTAATCTTGGGTATGGATTGGTTGTCTCCATGTCATGCTATTCTGGACTGTCACGCAAAAATCGTGACATTGGCAATGTCGGGGTTGCCAAAGGTCGAATGGAGAGGTTCTCTAGATTATGTTCCCAACAGGGAATTTCTTATTTAAAGGCCCAACGTATGGTGGGGAAGATGTGTTTGTCATATTTGGACTTTGTGAGAAATGTTGGTGTGCACCAGTTCTGTTTGTGAAAAAGAAAGATGGTACTATGCGGATGTGCATCGATTACAGGTAGTTGAACAAAGTTACAATTAAGAATAAATATCCATTGTCGCGTATTGATGACTTATTTGACCAGCTTCAGGGAGCGAGGGTGTTCTCAAAAACTGATTTGAGATCGGGGTATCACCAGTTTAAAATTCGGGATTCGGATATTCTAAAGACGGCATTCAAGACTCGTTATGGTCACTACGAATTTCTTGTGATGTCATTTGGGCTAACCAATGCCCCAGCAACATTTATGCACCTGAGGAATAGCGTATTCCAGCCGTATCTTGACTCATTTGTCATAGTATTTATTGATGATATCCTGGTGTACTCACATAGCCAAGAGGAACATGCACAACATTTGAGTATTATGCTACAGAGGCTGGGGGAAGAGAAACTTTATGCCAAATTGTCTAAGTGTGAGTTTTGGCCTAGTTCGGTGGCATTCTTGGGACACATAGTGTCCAGTGAAGGAATTAAGGTGGATCCAAAGAAGATAAAGGTGGTCCAGAGTTGGTCCATGCTATCTTCAGCTACTAAGATTCAAAGTTTTCTCGGCTTGGCCAGTTATTATCATCGCTTTGTAGAGGGTTTCTCGTCTACCGCATCGCCTATGACTAAATTGACCCAGAAAGGGCCTCCGTTCAGATGGTCGGATAAATGTGAAGAGAGCTTTCAGAAGCTCAAGATAGCTTTGACTACAGCCCCAGTATTGGTGTTTCCTATGGGTTCAGGGTCTTATGCTGTGTATTATGATGCGTCACGTATTGGTCTCAGCGCAGTGCTTATGCAAGACGGTAGGGTGATTGCCTATGCATCCAAACAGTTAAAGGTACATGAGAAGAATTATCCGGTCCATGACCTTGAATTAGCAGCTATTGTTCATGCCTTGAAGATTTGGTGGCATTATTTGTACGGTGTCCTTTGTGAGGTTTACACTGATCACCGGAGTCTACAACATTTGTTTAAATAGAAGGATCTTAATTTGCGACAGCGGAGGTGATTGGAGTTCCTTAAGGATTATGATATCACTATTCTTTATCATCCCGGAAAGGCCAATCTGGTGGCCGATGACTTGAGTCGTAAGGTAGAGAGTTTGGGTTGCTTAGCATACTTACCAGTAATAGAGAGGCCTTTAGCCTTGGATGTTCAGGCTTGGCCAACCAGTTTGTTAGATTGGATGTTTCCGAACCGAAACGAGTTTTGGCTTGTGTGGTTTCTCGGTCTTCTTTATATGATCGCATCATAGAGCGCTAGTATGATGATCCCCATCTGCTTGTCCTTAAGGATACGGTTCAACACGGTGATGCCAAGGAAGTCACTATTGGAGATGATGGTGTATTACGGATGCAGGGTAGGCTGTGTGTGGCTAATGTAGATGGTTTGCATAAGTTGATTCTCCAGGAAGCTCACAGTTCGCGGTACTCCATTCATCCAGGTGCCGCGAAGATGTATTAGGATTTGAGGCAGCACTATTGGTAGAAGCGAATGAAGAAAGATATAGTTGGGTTTGTAGCTCGGTGTTTAAATTGTCAACAAGTGAAATACGAGCATCAGAGACCGGGCAGATTACTTCAGAAACTTGAAATTCCGGAGTGTAAGTGGGAGCGTATTACCATGGACTTCATAGTTGGGCTCCCGCGGACTTTGAGAAAGTTTGATGTTGTTTGGGTGATTGTAGATCGGTTGACCAAGTTCACACATTTCATTCCAGTTGGTACTACTTATTCTTCGGAGCGGTTGGATGAGATTTATATCCGCGAGATTGTTTGCCTACACGGGGTGCCTGTGTCCATCATTTCGGACCCGGGCACGCAGTTTACATCATAATTTTGGAGAGCAGTGCAATGAGAATTGGGCACACAGGTTCAGTTGAGTACACCATTTCACCCTCAAACGGACGGACAGTCCGAGCGCACTATTTAGATATTGGAGGATATGCTACGCGCTTGTGTCATTGATTTTGGGGGTTCTTGGGATCAATTTCTACCACTAGCAGAGTTTGCTTACAATAACAGCTACCAATCGAGCATTTAGATGGCTCTGCATTAGGCTTTATATAGGAGACGGTGTCAGTTTCCGGTGGGTTGGTTTGAGTCGGGTGAGGCTAGGCTATTGGGTACTAATTTGGTTCAGGATGCTTTGGAGAAGGTTAAATTGATTCAGGAGAGGCTTCGCACGACGCAGTCTATACAGAAGAGTTATGCCGACCAGAAGGTCCGTGATGTTGCTTACATGGTTGGGGAGAAGGTTCTTCTCAGTATTTCTCCCATGAAGGGTGTGTTGAGGTTCGGGAAGAAGGGCAAGTTGAGCCCTCGGTATATTGGGCCTTTTGAGATACTTAAGAAAATTGGAGAAGTGGCTTATGAACTTGCTTATCCACCTAGTCTATCAGGTGTTCTTCCAGTGTTACATGTATCCATGCTCGGAAAGTATGTTGGGGATCCGTCTCATATTTTGGATTTCAGTACAGTGCAGTTGGATGGTAATTTGACTTATGATGTGGAGCCGGTGGCTATTTTAGACCTGCAGGTTCGAAAGTTGAGATCAAAGAACATAGCTTCAGTGAAAGCACAATGGAGAGGACAGCCAGTCGGAGAAGCTACTTGGGAGACTGAGCGGGAGATACAGAGCAAATATGCACACCCATTTGAGACTCTATATATAATTCTAAACCCATTCGAGGATGAACGTGTGTTTAAGAGGGGGAGAATGTAACGACCCTGTCGGTCGTTTTGAGTATTACAGCCCTGTTCCCCCACTTAGTGCTCAATTTATGGTTTACATTTATTATGTGACTTGTCGGGGATAATTAGTTCGGGTTCGGTGAGGTTTTGGAATGATTTGGAACACCTAGTTCCAAGGTTTAGAATTTAAGTTGAAAAGGTTGACCAGGTGTTGACACGTAACGACCCCGGAGAATTTTGCTAATGAAATTAAGGTTTTGTGATGCCGAGGTAGATCAATTAGTACAAAGGTTATAGAAATTTCTCGCAACTCAGACTTTTTGAGTTGAACAATGCACTGGGGAGTAAAGGTAAATTTTTTGCAGAAGAGGACATTTTTGCGGCCCACTATGCGGTCGCAGAATCACTCTGCGGACCGCATAATGGCCGCAGAGTGAAGCAGATGCGAGGCAAGATTTAAGGAAATCTGTGGTGCATTATTTGAGAGCAGACTTGTTCTACGTTGTATTATGCGACCGCAGACCTATTCTGCGGTGCATTATGCAACCGCAGAACAGGTATGTGGGCCACATAATCACCACAGACCTATCCAGGCGACCCTCATTTTGGAGCTTCAATTATGCAGTCAGTTTGCGGACCGCATACGTGTTATGCGATCGCAAATCTGCGTTGGGGCTTCAATTCTTTCTAATCTTTTACTCGATCCAACTTCGATTTATAGTCCTTGAAGCTCATTTTGGAGGAAACATCTGACATTGTTAGATAGAAGGGAGAGTGTTCTAGAGAGAGGAAGAAGCTCAAGTGCTTTGTTCATCAAGATCTTGTTCAAGTATTGAAATCCAACATGGGAATATCACAAGATATTCACCCAAATGATAAGGTTCTAACCCTTGGTCTTCAGTTTCGAGTTTGGGTAAAGATGGGTGATTACGAGTATGATCCTTGGATGTAAGAGTATTATTTATGCGTATCAATAAGGTTTATGGAAAGATTGTTGAGTTTAAATGGGTAAAGATTTGGCTGAAAATGGTAGAAATCTTCAAAGACTTTAATTGAAGATTTGAGGGTCGAATTGATGTCGGAATTTGGTGAAATTTATATGGTTGGACTCGTGGTTGGATGGGCATTCATATTTTATAACTTTTACTGGGTTCTGATACGTGGGCCCCATGGGCGATGTTTGAGTTAATTTCGGATTTTTATTGGAAAATTTGTATTTCCTTATGGAATTAATTGCAATAATTGGTATTGACTGAATCGAATTAATTTTGGCTAGATACGAGGCTTTTGGAGACCAATTCTCGTGGCAAGGGCATAGCGGAATAAAGAATTTCACGGTTTGAGGTAAGTAACAGTTCTAAATTTTGTCCTGAGGGTATGAAACCCTGGAGTATGTGTTATGTGATTGGTGTTTAGGTGACGCACATTCTAGGTGACGGGCGTGTGGGCGTGCACCGTAGGAATTGTAACTTGGTCAAATTCCATGGAACTGTGTAGTTGAATTATCTGTTGGTATCCGTACATTCTCTACGTGTTAGAGAAAATTGAGCTGAGACTCGTATTAAAAATCATGCTTAGACATATTTTGTTATTAATGGTACCCATTGGGGTTATTTCTGTGGTTGAATTATATGTTCCAATTGTAATTTCACACTCAGTGATGTTCATTCATTTCATATCATATCTCAGTCTCTGTTGCTATATATTGATGCATCATATTATCATTTTTGGGATGATTTTCATGCCATCTTGAGGCCGAGAGACTGTAGAGGTTGATGACTAAGTGAGGCCGAGGGCCTAATTGTGAGGATATTTATGGGATCGGGTTGTACACCGTAGCATATTTCATTGTTATATGCCATGATTGTCTTGATATAGTGCTTGGGCTGAAGGAGACCCTCCGGAGTTTTTACACACCCCCAGTGAGCGTAGGTACCTACTGAGTGCGAGTGTCAAGCGATGAGTGACTGTGAGGAATGAGTAACTGTGAGGAAAATGCTATTGTGAAGTTGGAGTGAATGGAAGGACTGAGTGACTGTTACTCTGAGAGGATGCATTAATTTCATTAATTGCTGCATTTCAACTGTCATATATAATTGTTTTGGAAATTTCGGAACAACATTATTTTCTGTTTCAGTCAAATTTGATATGAAATTACTGTGAAATTTTAAACGTTGAACTTGAGAGCATGCCTACCCTTTTCTGTTGGAAAGTACTGTATTTGGACTTAGTTGAGAAGCTCGTCACTACTTTCAGTTCCTTATTTATTATTGTTATTTACTGAGTTGGTTGTACTTATACTACACCCTTCACTTCGTGTGCAGATCCAGGTGATCCCGGACACAGTGGGTGTTGATTCTTTTACACGGTTGATTTTCCGGAGGTTCAGAGGTAGTTGCTATGTTTTGCAGACCTTGTCTCTCCTTCCCTATCCTTTTGTTTATTGTATTTGGTCTCAGATTATTATAGACCGGGTTCCCCAGACTTGTAATGTATAGATGCTTATGTACTCAGTGACACCAGGTTTTAGGAGTGTGTTTATTTCTAATGTTTGTGGGATTTACTCTTAAATTTAGTTATTATATTTTCAGTATTTAAAACAAATATGGGTTATTGATATTGTCGGTTTACCTAGTATCGAGATACGCTCCATCACGACAGGTGAGATTTTGGGTCGTGACAGTAAGGTTTGGAAGTTGTGACTTATGATCTAAGATTACGAGAAGTGGTACCTGGGGTAATTCTTGTTGAAATTCGTGCATTAAGAATGATTTGATTGATTGAGTTGTCATCGGTTTCCCTTACTTGAACACATTTATATTTCATTTGTACACCGACTATGTTGTTTCTTAATTACTTAGTTGTTTCTCGTTGCCATTCGTGCTCCCATTATTTTCACTGTTGATTGTAATTTGTGATCCCTCTCTTATTGGCCTTACATTGATGTTCTTTCCTTTGCTAGCTTTATGATATATCCTGCACAGGTTTACATGTCTGGTAGGTGTCTTGACCTGGCCTCGTCACTACTCTACCGAGGTTAGGCTTGATACTTACTGGGTATCGTTGTGGTGTATTCATGCTACGCTTCTGCACATATTTGTGCAGATCCAGGTACTTCGGATCGAGTTGGTTTTGAGACTTGTGCTTGTGCGGCTGGATACTTCAAGGTAACCTGCTGGACGTTCGCAGGCTCCGAAGTCACCTTCTGTTGCATTTTGTTTCCATTATTTCCTATTATTCCAGGACAGTGATGTATTATTATTTCTAGTGACTCTTAGAAAATCTTATGACTTGTACTATCGGTTTTGGGATTATGTAACTGATGTTGGTTCAACTATGTTGTTATAGATATTATTAATGTATTGCAGTTAAGTTAGTTAAATTTCATTAATAATCAGCATGTATTAGGCTTACCTAGTCTTAAAGACTAAGTGCCATCACGATATCCTAAGGTGGGAAATTAGGGTCGTGACTGGTTCTCATTGCAATTTATGTCTTACATTTGATATGTCTACTTAATGACCTTGGTTGACAGTCTTGTTGTTGAAACCATGTCTATTTTGTACACTTAGTGATCCATGCGAGTCAATAACTGTAGTTTGAAATCATGTGGTGAACCTGTTAGCATAGCTATCCCTTATTTGCCCACTTGCCATGTCCCTCTGCTATCTCATGACTATGAACTCTATGGGAGTGGATATCTAAAATCTTTACTGTTGTGATGGTTGAATGACTCTTATTGACCATTATGCTTGTGCCCACACTCATCATGCTACTTCTGCTAGTCCAGTGATGTTTATGAGCCCTTCCTATGCCCTTAGCTTAAGAAAATTGTATGCTTGGATCACTCTTTTACCTGCTAAGATTTATACTTACAGTCATATGCAATATTGACCCTCCCGCAGTGTTATGTTGTACTCAAATAAACAATCCTCATTAATAGGATTGCTCCTGTTTTATCATGTTAGTCTATTTTATTTAAATAACTCCAGACTTGATTATGTTTCCATGAGATTGCTTATCATGATAACCTGTGTACATGAAGACCGTGAATTGAACTTTGTTTGTGTAACTTGCTTATGAACTCACTTACCTATTTAAATGAACTTACTATGGCCTGCTTGTTTTGTTCTAATCAATTAAGAATGGATAGCTCTGCCTACTGATCCATGTCTGTTTAATACCATTGTGTATAGGAGAACCTGATCATGAACTGGAGTGTTATTTGGCTCTAACATTTTGAAAGCCTATTAAACTCTACATTGTTACTGTTAGATATCATTCTATTAGGAAAAAAACTAGCTTTTCTGCTTACATGGATGTCTCTGTTGTTTGCTATCATCTTAGGGAAGTTTGAATCAGTTGTTAGTGTAGTTGTTCAATGAAGTGGGGTCTCAGTCATATGAATGTCAACTCTAGACTGTTTTGAAGATTACTGAAATGTTTGTTGACTTATCCTAGGTGTTATGAACTTGTTTAATGAACCTGAAGTGTTAAAGCTTCATTAAGGTTAATACAATTAATGGCATGTCCTCCTGTCACTTACTAATGCTTAGATCAATTAACCAGGCATTTCTGGGTTTGAATTGGTTAGGGATAACATCCATCTACTGATAATATGCAACCAGCTTTCCTTGTTTTATATTTGTGTTCTTAGTAATAATCTTCCTAAGTGTTCGGATGCATGTTATGATCAACCTTAAGGCCATTGACATTACTGGACCCATAAGCCTATTTATAGTAGTTTGCCTTTATACTTAGTGTTCTGGTAAGAGACTGCAGGGTCAATATTATGATTGGTTTTGAACTGTTCATCTCTTTATACTTTAATGACAAAAATAATGTTCTCTATAACTGTTTGTTGGACTTCTGTCAAAGCCTTCATGTCTACTTCTGACAATGTGAAACTGTTAACTTGATATTTATTAGTGTCTAAATCCTTGAGGAAGAGTAAGAGTAGATGGATAGGGTATTTATGGTGGATTTGGTATGAGGTTAAGGTACCCTCTCCTTGACAGAAGCACTGCTCGGGGTCCGTGAGACCCTCGTAAACTTTGAAGTACCAGGGGTCCACAAAGCGGGATTTTATCCATAAATAACATTTACTTTAAGCCTTTGGTCATTAACTTTTATTAATCCCCATAGGATTAACACAAATAAGAACTGACTTTATTGTATTCCTCAGCTCTTTATTATTACTTGTCATGATATTATTTTTCTATACTAATTATCCTTTGTTCTCTTTGCATGTATGATTCAAACTGGGTCTACTGAGTTCATTTGGAACTCAGGCCCAAGTTCCAGACTTGGGCTGCTTTTCCCTGTACATAGGAGTCTGCACCTGTTGATTTAAACCATGTTGCGCCTGGTTTGCTTACCAACCCAATTATCAAAGAGTCCAACCCTCTTCTTCTTTACCTTAAATAATATTTGTTGTTATTTGCCATTCTATATGCCTATCTTTGAAAGACTAACGGTGCTATTGGAATATTTTTGATACTTTGATTGTCTAGGAACATAGGCAAACCAAGTCATATAAGTAAAAGTTAAATTAGAAATTTTGCTTACCTTAGTTACTCTAACTTTTGATCACTATTAATTTTAACTAATCTTTTCAACGAATGAACATTTTTATCTATGTTATCACTAACGATTTCAGTAAATTTTTAGCTTTGGCGGATTCAAAAGCGAAAACGAATCCTCTTTGGAAAGTCGTCAGTTAAATCGCAAATAATGCAAGAGTTTCTTTCAAGAAGTGAAAACAACACCAACCAAGTTTGCAAAGAATAAACACCTACAAGTTTAAAGACACAAGGCTCTCCGCTGAAACTAATTTTCAAATAAGGTATATCCATTTCCAACTTAAAAGTATATTTTCAAAGTAGTCTCTTATTCTACAAAGATACAAACAAATAACAACCTTATTTTTAAAGTAAACACACAACTCTTTTCAAAACAATGAGCTTTCAAATAAGATTCAAAACATCTTTCATAAATATTATTTAACCAATTTAACCGCTAACTAAACAGAATATAGACCTTTCTTTCCCCAAACCTAGCCTAGGTTTAAGGAACTACCTCGGATAGATTTTAAGGGATGCCTAACACCTTCCCCTTAGAATAACTAGAATCCTTATCCAAATCTCACTGGTTAGTAGACCATCAGGATAATAACTTTCACAGACTTATAGGTACCCTAACATACCTTGAATATTAGGTGGAGACTCTTCTTTCTCAACTTCAAAAGAACCACTAGTTGTATTTTGCTTTGACCTGTGCAAAATAGGGTGCAACAAGTTCAACTTGACAAGTGCAAAAACATGAGGGGAGATTTTATTACCCATATATGCCGAAAGCGTGATGAAGGCCACTTTGTTAGAGGTGGTGGATGGTGATATGGGATATAACGTGATCTTTGGTTGCCCGTGGATTCATGAAATGAAGGTTGTTCTATCCACTTATCATCAATTGTTGAAGTTCCAAACACCGAACGAGATTAAGCAGATCAGAGGTGATCAACCTGAAGCAAGGGAAATGAATGCAGTAACTCTCTCTAGCAACAAGGCAGAAGGAACAAGCAAATAGCAATTATAGGAATCGGTGCTCGTTTCCATTTCGATTGAAGGTGATGGGAAAAAGGAGTCATCGGATTTTTATCAGGTGCCTAGATCTTCCAGGTACTGGAAGAAGCAGATGATACAAAGTCGGCCGTAGAGGAGCTAGAACAAATCGCTTTGTTCGCAAAATTCCCGGATAAAACTGTTTACCTGGGAACGGGATTAAGTCCTAAACTCAGGCTTACAATTATTGAGTTTTTAAAAGCTAACTTTTATTTCTTTGCATGATCTCATTATAATATGACAGGTATTCCACTAGATGCGGTTGTCCACAAATTAAGTTTGGACACAAATATTCCTCCGGTGAAGCAAAAGAAACAGTTGATAGCTGAGGTCAGGAACAGGTTTGTTATGGAGGAAGTAACCCGGTTATTAAATATTGGCTCAATTCGTGAGGTACATTATCCTGATTGGCTAGCTAATGTAGTGGTTGTTCATAAAAAAATAATAAATTTAGAATGTGTAAAGATTATAGAGATTTAAATAAGACATGCCCTAAAGATTCTTTCCCATTGCCAAACATTGACCAAATGATCGACGTTACGGCCGAGCATGAATTAGTGAGTTTTCTTGATGCGTATTCCGGTTATAATCCAATTAGGATGCACCATAGGATCAAGAAAAAACCTCATTCATCACAAATTTTGGCACTTATTGCTATAATGCGATGTATTTCGGGTTTAAGAATATTGGAGTCACTTATCAGAGGCTCGTTAATAAAATGTTCAAACATCAAATTGGTAAAACTATGGAAGTTTATATTGATGATATGTTGGTTAAGTCTCTTAATGCAGGAAGTCATTTGACTTATTTACAAGAGACATTTGATATTCTGAAAAACATACAACATGAAACTCAACCCTGCAAAATGCGCTTTTGGAGTTGGGTCCGAAAAATTTCTTGGCTTCTTGGTTTCTCAAAGAGGAATTAAAGTAAACCCCGACAAGATTAAGGCCATGAAGGATATCCCTGACCAATTGACAACTGTGAAGGATGTAGAAAGGTTGACCGGCAGGCTGGCAGCCTTATGTTAATTTATATTAAGGTCATCATAAAAAAGTCATTATATTTTTCATTTTTAAAAAAAATAAGAATGATTTCGTGTGGACTTCGGAATGTCAGCAAGTGTTGAAAGACCTAAAAAGTTACTTGTCCATTCCTCCGCTAATGTCCAAACCAAAGGAGGGTGAACAATTGTTAATTTATTTAGCAGTTTTGGAAGTTGTGTTGAGTGTAGTCTTGGTTTGGGAGGAAGAAAGTATGCAATTCCTTGTTTATTATGTTAGTAAAATACTATCGGGAGAGGAGACACAATATCTGCACCTGGAAAAGTTGGCTCTATCTCTCATAGTTTCCTCTCGAGAGCTTAGACCCTACTTTCAATGTCACCCAAGACCTTTACCTTGTGGAAAGTCCTTCATTAACCTGAATGATTAGGTCGATTGGCTAAATGGGTGGTAGAAATTAGTGAATTTGATATAGAATATAAACCTTAGACAACTGTCAAATCATAAGTTTTGGCCGACATTGTAGCTGACTTTAGTTTGGTAATGATGCTTTTAGCTTCTAAAGAAGTAGTTCTGGTGTCGGGAACCGTCTTCGGTGTATGGACCTTGTTTACGGATGGAGCCTTCAGCGTAAAAGGGTCCGGTCTTAGGATAGTATTAATCACTCCTTCGGAATAAACTTTGAGACAGACCATTAGAACTGTATCTTTGACTAACAATGAGGTAGAGTATGAGGCTTTGGTTGCAGGACTTGAATTAGCCCGAGGACTAGGCTCCGAGGTAATTGAAATAAAGTATGGCTCGCAGCTGGTAGTGAATCAAGTATATAGAGTCTTTGACACCAAAGAGGAGCGCATGTAACAGTACTTGAATTAAGTTCAAGTGTTACTTTCCCAATTCATGGAGTTGTCGATAATTCTTTCCCAAGGGAAGAAAATGTGGAGGCAGACGCGTTGGCCAATTTAGGGTCGTCCATGGAAATGAGAGCTGATTTCGGTGTAGTTGCTCAGTTGTTGCATTCAGTACCGGACGTTGATGGATATTCCAAAGTTAATTCAACCAACCTGGTCTGGGATTGGAAAAATGAGTTTATAGAATACATAAGACATGGAAAATTACTTGAATATCCTAAAGCCTCCTGAGTGCTACAAACTAAAGCTGCTCGTATTTGCCTCGTGGATGGTCAATTATACCAAAGATCTTTTCAAGGGCCATTGGCTCGGTGTCCAGGAACATTAGAGGTTGATTATGTGATGAGAGAAGTTCATGAAGGAATTTTTAAAAATCATTCTGGTGCAGACTCGTTGGTTCTTAAATTGATAAGGGCGGGTTACTATTGGCCCCGGATGGAACAAGACGCAACGGCATTTGTATAAGAATATGACAAGTGTCAGTGTCATGCGCAACTAGTACATCAGTCAGCAAAGCTTTTGTATTCGGTGGTGTCACCGTGGCCATTCATGAAATGGGGGATGGACATAGTTGGTCCTTTACTTCAAAGGCCCGGGCAAATAAATTTCATTTTAGTTTTAACTAACTATTTCACTTAATGAGTTGAAGCAGGTGCTTACAAAAAGATTGGAGAGCAAGAAGTGATTGATTTCATTTGGAATCATATCATTTGTCGGTTTGGAGTACCGAAAGAAAGTGCTTGTGACAATGGGCTACAATTTATTGGTTCCAAAGTCACAAAGTTTCTGGAAAGATTGAAGATCAAAAGGATTACATCTTCTCCATATCACCCAAGTGCCAACGGATAAGGAGAGTCAACCAACAAGGTGATAATTCAAAAACTAAAAAAGAAATTAGAGGACCCTAAAGGCAATTGGCCAGAAGAGTTACCGAGGATGCTATGGGCATATCGAACAACAGTGAAGTCTAGCATGGGAGAGTCACCCTTTTCCCTTGAGTATGGAGCGAAAGCTTTGATTCCGATGGAGATTGGGGAATAAACCACAAGTTATTCGAGGGTAAGCGAGGAAGCAAATAATGAAGCAATGGTGTAGGGGTGGCATGTGGGATGGTCTGGGCCTTAACCGGGCTAAGTGGGTCGGTCCAAACGTTCGACATTACCATTTTGTATCATCCCAGGAAGGCCAATATGGTGGCTGATGCCTTGAGTAGAAAGGCGATGAGTATGTACATCCTTGCATATATCCCTGTAGATGAGAGATAACTTGCACTAGATGTTCAGGCCTTGGCCAATCAGTTCATGAGGTTAGATTTTTTGGAGCCTATTCGAGTGCTAGCTTGTGTGGTTCCTTTGTCTTCTTTATATGAGCGCATCAGAGAGCGTCAATATGACGACCCCCATTTGCTTATCCTTAAGGACACGGTTCAACACGGTGATTCCAATGAGGTTTCTATTTGAGATGATGGGGTGTTGCGGATGCAGGGTCGGATTTGTGTGCCCAATGTGGATGGGTTATGTGAGTTAATTCGTGATGAGGCCCACAGTTTGAGGTATTCCATTCATACGGGTGCAGCAAAGATGTATTAGGACTTGAGGCAGTACTATTGGTGGCGGAGAATGAAGAAGGATATAATGGAGTTTGTAGCTCAGTGCTTCAATTGTCAGTAGGTGAAGTACGAGCATCTGAGGCCGGACAGTTTTATTAAGACGCTTGAGATTCCTGAGTGAAAATCGGAGCGTATCACCATGGACTTTGTAGTTGGTCTCCCGCAGACTTTGAAGAATTTGATGCTATTTGGGTGATTGTGGACCGGTTGACTAATTCCGCTTATTTCATTCCAGTTAGGACTACCTAATCTTCGGAGCGGTTGGCTGAGATCTATATCCGCGAGATTGTTCATCTTCACGGTGTGCCGGTGTCCACTATTTATGATCTGGGCACACAGTTCACATTGCAGTTTTGAAGAGCAGTGCAGCGAGAGTCAGGCACACAAGTTGAGTTGAGTATAGCATTTCACCCTCAGACAGACGGACAGACCGAGCGCACCATTCAAATATTGGAGGATATGCTACACGCTTATGTTATAGATTTCGGGGGTTCTTGGGACCAGTTTCTACTGCTTGTAGAGTTTTCCTATAACAACAGCTACCAATCAAGTATTCCGATGGCTCCATATAAGGACTTATATGGGAGGCGGTGTCGATCTCGAGTAGGGTGGTTTGAGCCGGGGGAGGCTAGGCTGTTGGGTACTTATTTAGTTCAGGATGCTTTGGAAAAGGTCAAGTTGATTTAGGATCGACTTTGTTAGTTTAGAAATTTCTGCTCGCATGACTGACATCTCATCCAGTTCAAGTGTACATGTTGCTTTCTATTTTATCATCCTTCTTGTTTCACCCTCACCTTGCCAGTTATGATCGTTTGTTGTGAAATTGTTTAGTAGAGTCTGAATCTCACTGTTTGGATTTTTCATGAAACTTTCTCCACAAGCCGAGTCTAGATTTAATTTGGAGGTTCGTCCAACCCATCCACAAAAGTATGTCCCAACACCTCATCAGTCTGACAATGATGTGGGCAGTCCTTGAGTAGTTTCTTGTATCTTTCCCAGACTTGACAAAGCGTCTCACCATCTCGTTGTTGAAACCCAAGAATATGGCTCCTCGTTGGATCGAGTTTACTATGAACTAATAAGCGAACAAGAAAATAAGATCGCAAGTAGAGCAAACAAACACTTAGAAGGAATTCAATGAGATGGGGATATTCCAGGGTTATGGGATTAACGTCTCTCCTATTGCAATCTTCCGGTTGATGTAATCCCTTGACTTATCTAATTTGTTGATTAGCAGGGTTTATTATACTCGCAAAGTTCTTTCGATGCTTCGCTCACCTATTCATGCCAACCTAAGACTATATGTCTATAGAATCAAAATTGACAAGAATACATGTATATTTCCTGCAAAATTAAACAAGTAAGCCAACTAGAGTATGTCTATCCTAATCGCGAATCTATTCTCCGATGCTCGGATTCAAGAACTTACTCTACTCAATCTTAAATGCAATCTACAGTTCTCACTTTCGAGTTAGCAATACAATAGAACAATTAAGTTCAAGATTGAATAAATAAATTAATATGATAGAATCAAGAAACACAATCAACCTTCAAACTACAATAGTCAATAATGACCCATAACCCCAGAATAATGAGGTTCTTAGCCACTCATGTTCATGACAATAATTAAAATATTGTTTTCAAACATAAAAGCTATGAATATTAGATGAAGGATGGAAGAAACGATGAATTCCATTCTCCCGGGTGTTCCATACTTGTGTTTTCCTCTCAAAGTGGCGTCCCCCCCTCCAAAATAGGTTTAGACTTCTTTTTATACTAGTTAGGGGTGTGTAGGGCCAAAATAACATTGTACCGCATGAAATAGGAGACTTCCTATCACCCAGCTCCCATGGTAGCACTGGATGCCAGCCCTGGTGCTGGAAAATGTTTGCATCTGTAAACTGTGCCACGGTTACCATGAGGCGCTACCCAGGGCGCTATACTCGCCCATTTTTTTGTTTTATTCCCTTTTTGCTTCAAATCATGCACTTTCGTCGCACATTGGCTCTGAATGACTCTTACACATATAAATACCACGAACTAGAACAAATTATTACATTACACATACGAAATTACATTACACATCCGAAAACTACCAAATATGAGTAAAATGTGAGGCAATATGCATATAAATATACATACTTTAAGTCGAATATCATTCTTCTACCTGCCTAATCGCCTAGATATTATTCTATGTGGATTAAACCTCTACTCATTGTTGGAAAAGTTATATTGTATGTGACCGTGTCCGCTTACTCTTTGAGGAGTAGATTTGGACGTCATTAAAATTGGCGCCGTTATAGGGGAATAATTTGACGCATTTAGGTTATTTGAGAAGTAACTGTACGTGCTTTGGTCCAAACCATTGAATAGTGGAGTTGTTATTTTTCTTATTTTTGTTTATTTTCTTTGTTTGTTCTCTTGTTTATTTTATTATTTATTTTCTTAGTTTTTCAATATCACGCCCTAACCTCGGGGAGCACGATCAGTGCTCAACCAAATGGACCCGGTCGAGCAAGTCTGCTAGCCACTATCTACCCGACTCACCTATGATCCTGAGAAGGCATGTTCTCATTAGTTAGGCAGTAGAAAGTTCATACATATATACATTACTAAGTCGTTTCATTTGGTTACATCATTGTTAAGTTTCGAAATACATACATTCTTATGACTGAGTGGAACACGAGCCCAAAATACAACATGATCCGTTGACCTTTCTAAAACCCATATACAACCCATATAGTGTCTACGGAGCCTCTAATGATACAAAAGAGAGTAAAGATGGTGCCGGCAATAAGGCTCCGGCTATACTTCAAAAAGTGACCACAATATAAACAAAAGGTACAATACATTACCCCAAAATGAAATAGGGCTCACCGAGTTCGCTGAGAAGAGGATGCAGTACTATCTGTGATCAACATTGTCTGCTATGGAACCACCTGCATCCATTTAAAGATGCAGCGCCCCCGACAAAAGGGACGTTAGTACTGTTGAATAGTACTAGTATTTAAAACTAAACACTGTCTCAATAGAATAAACAATAATATGGGGGGAAACAGTCAAGAAAGCAATATGAACTTTAAATAACAATAAAACATCATGTTAAGGATTACATAGATTTTTAAGTTAATTCCCGCATTATTAGGTTGAATGGTTTTTAGTGCCAATATGCCACAATCCACAATACCACCGTGTTCATACACGGAGTCTGATCTCGGCTCAATCGGCTAGGCCATCTCATCTGACACATCAACCACTCACAATTTCATCCACAATATCACTATGTTCTTACACGGAGTCCGATCTTGGCCCGATCGGCTAAGCCATCTCATTCGAGACATCACCCCTTTTCAATCAGTCATCTCACTTCATATTTCTTTCCCATATTTTCAATACAATGGCACGAGTGGCCCCAATTATAAAGTTATTCTTGGCGCTTGGCCGTATTTCATGATTCATGTTCTTTTCCACATTCTAACATTTTTATTATCATCAACAACAACGCAGTTTTACATTCAAGACTTTTTAATTTCACATGTGAGCAATTTAGAATCTAAGGCACATATTCTAAGTTTGAACATTTCCTCAGACGATGAGATAACATCATGAAAACATGGGAATACATATTACACATATATTTTCAAAAAAAAACACTCTTGGGATAGCAATTTCTAGGATGTTCATTTTGGGACTTGCATCGATTTCATGAATACCATGGGATTCAATTCTAAGAAGAGGGGGTTTAGCAAACATACCTCAATTGACCTTCTTAAAACTCTAAGATGTTCCGAAATATCAGCAACTTTAATCTATTTTAGCAATATAGCAAACATTGAACCAAAAATTAGGAAAACGATCATGATTCTAGCTAACTTGAGAATTTTATCAAATACTATGTGTGTATTAAGGTTCCATGTCCCTTTTATGAAAGACTTAACCATCCCACACCCCATTCTTTTCTATATTTAACTTACAACCTCCACACGTACCTTAAGAATACATTCATGCAAGGTAAGCACTCCCATCCCCCTGAACTACCTTACTAATTGCCCATTCTTGTTATATTTCGAATTTAAGAGCTTGGTGATAGAATCGTACCTATTAGGATGAAGACCTAGGGTGCTTCTTTTGATAATCTTCAAAGTTTTAAGCAAGAATTGAAGAGAAATATTTGATGAGGATCACTTTCTCCCTCTAGGATTCTCTCTCTCACTCCAAAGCTATCAAAAATAAGCTCAAAATGGTCTATGGGATGTGTTTTAACGGAATAGGGTCTGGTTTAAAAACCCCAAAAATGAAGCTCCGGAATATGCGACCGCATAATGATTATGCGGTCCGCAAAATGACCGCGAAAGGTGGATCTGGGAACTGGGCTGGCCTGCTTCACTCTGCGGCCGTTATGAGGCCCGCAGACCTGTTCTGCGATAGCATAATGTGCCGCAAAACCTCCCTCCGCAAAAGTCTAAGGATGACTACTACTATTAACCTCTATGCCTTCTTCAGCATCACAGAACCGAAATTTTTAGGAAAACTTTTACAGGGCCTTACATCCTCTCCCACTTAAGATCATTCGTCCTCAAATGAGGGTAAAGGTTCACTATTAGCGTCCTATGCAACTCAGTTTTTCATACCCCACACCAGTAGCCCCAAATTTAACTAACTCTCCAAATTTCCAAACATTTCGTCAGAGTTTTCTTTGTAACTGGGCCTATCCACCTGTTAGAGAGCCCAATAATCACATCCTAAAAACATGTACACAAACCAACAATGTAACATAACTCATAACAATACCAACCGTGGCATCATGTAAACAACATATAATCAAAAGGAACACCTTTACATTAACTGAACAAGTGATACAAAATTCATAGGCGACAAGTTCATAAAAAGGATTACACAGCTATTCAAACAAGTAAGGATACTTCTTCTTTATCTCTTCCTCGGCCTCCCAAGTGGCCTCTTCAACACGCTGATTTCTTCATAACACTTTCACTGAGGCAATTTCTTTATTTCTCAACTTTTGGACTTGTCTTTCAAGAATGGAAACTGGAATTTCTTTATATGACAATTCACCATTAACCTCAATGGTCTCAATCGGCACAATAGCAGACGGATCTCCAACTACCTTCTTCAACATGGACACATGGAATACCGGGTGACTAATGACATCTCGAGTGGTAGCTTAAGCTTGTACGCCACCTCACCGATCCTCTGAATGATTATGTACAGTCTGACATACCTCGGACTCAATTTACCTTGCAACTCGCATTACGCCTTTCATGGGGGAAATTTTCAAGAATACCAAATCATCTTCATTGAACTCCAAATCCTCACGACGAACATTCGAATAGGACTTCTGATGACTCTGAGCAGTTTTTAACCGCTCCTTAATGGTCTTAACTTTTTTCATAGCCTGATGCAAGAGGTCTGGCCCTATCAACTCTACTTCCCCAATTTCGAACCATCCAATGGGGGATCTACATCTCCTACCATACAATGCCTTAAATAGTGCCATCTGAATACTAGGATAAAAGTTGTTGTTATAAGAAAACTCTATGAGTAGAAAATAATCATCCCAGCTACCCTTGAAATAAATAACATAAGCATGCAACATGTCCTCAAGCATCTAAATAGTCCACTCTGCTTGCACGTCAATCTGTGGATGGAAAGTAGTACTAAGATTCACCTGAGTACCCATACCTTGCTGAAATTTCTTGCAAAAGTTTTTTATGAACTGAGCCCCTCGATCGGAGATGATAGAAACTAGAGTGCCATGCAGCCTGACTATTTCCTTGATATACAACTAAGCATACTGTTCCGCTATGTCGGTAGATTTAACTAGCAAGAAATGTGCTGATTTCGTGAGCCGATCCACAATCACCCAAATTGAGTCAAACTTGCGTGGAGTGCGTGGTAATCCTACCACAAAATCTATATTAATCTTCTCCCACTTCCACATTGGAATTTCTATGTTTTGTGCCAACCCACCAGGCCGTTGATGTTCGGCCTTCACTTGCTGACAATTCAGACACCTTGCCACAAAGTCCGCCACATTCCTTTTCATGTCATTCCACCAACAGACTTCCTTGAGATCGTGATACATCTTTGTTGAACCTGGATGCTCGAAATACCTAGAAGCATGAGCCTCGGTCATGATTCTTTCCCGGAGACCATCTACATTCGGAATACATAGTCGCCCTTGGTACCTCAATGTACCATCATCCATACCAAGGGAAAAATCTATAGTCGTATGTTTATGAATCCCCCCCCCCCTTCAGTTGTACCAACAATGGATCGTTGTATTTCTTCTCTTTGACTTCCACAACAAGCGATGATTCAACCCTTTTTTGCACAATTACCCTTCCTTCAATAGATTCCGCAAGACGAACTCCCAAACTGGCTAGCTGATGAACCTCCCTAGCCAACGGGCTTTGACATGCCTCCAAGTGAGCCAAACTACCCATAGATTTCTGGTTAAGAGCATCCGCCATAACATTGGCTTTCCCCGAGTGATACAGAATATCGATGTCGTAATCCCTGAGTAACTCAAGCCATCATTTTTCCCTCAGATTCAGCTCCTTTTGCTTGAAAATATATTGGAGACTCTTGTGGTCCGTGATTACATCCACATGGATCCCATACAAATAATGACGCCAAATTTTCAATGAAAAAACCACTGCCGCAAGTTCAAAGTCATGAGTTGGATAGTTCTTTTCATGATTCTTGAGTTGCCTAGAAGCATAAGCTATAACCTTGCCATGTTGCATTAATACACACCCAATCCCGATCCTTGAAGCATCGCAATATACCACAAACCATTTTGTACCCTCTCGCAGGGTCAACACCGGCGCCGTAGTCAATCTCGATTTTAACTCCTGCAAGCTCCTTTCACAATCATAGCACCATTGGAACTTAACCTCTTTCTTTAGTCAACGGAGAGGAAAGAGTAGAGAACCCCTCCACAAACTTCCTGTATTACCCTGCTAAACCCAAGAAACTGCAAATCTCGATTGGTGTAGTAGGTCTAGGCCAATTCTTCACCGCTGCAATCTTTTGAGGGTCAACCTTAATTCCTTCTCTGGAGACAACATGACCCAAGAATGCGACATACTCGAGCCAAAATTCACATTTTGAAAATTTTGCGTACAATTGGTGTTGATGAAGAGTTTGTAACACTGCCCTAAGATGATTGGCATGGTCCTCCCGACCTTGTGAATACACAAGAATATCGTTGATGAACACTATCATAAAAGAGTCGAGGAATGGCTTGAAAACCTGATTCATAAGATGCATGAAAGCTGCCGGGGCATTTGTTAGCCCAAAAGACATTACTAGAAATTCAAAGTGCCCATACCGGGTTCTGAAAGTTATATTCGGAATATCTTGCTCCTTGATCTTCAAGTGGTGATACCTGGATCGTAAATCAATTTTGGAGAAGTATCTAGCACCCTGTAACTGATCAAACAAATCATCTATTCTTTGTAGCAGGTACTTATTTTTTATTGTGACTTTGTTGAGCTGCCGGTAGTCAATACACATCCTTAGTGATCCATCTTTCTTCCTCACAAAGAGGGTTGATGAGCCTCATGATGACACACTCGGTCGAATGAAACCCTTTTTTAACAAATCCTTCAATTGGTCCTTTAGTTCCTTCAATTCTGCCGTTGCCATCCTGTAGGGCAGAATAGATATAGGCTATGTATCTAGAATCGCATCAATCCCAAAATCAATCTCCCTATCTGGCGAAATCCCAGGGAGTTAATCAGGAAAGACCTCTGGAAATTCATTCATAACTAGAACAGACTCGAGTGTAGGTGCCTCAGCATCGGTGTCTGTAACCCGGACCAAGTGATAGATATACCCCTTGTTAATCATCTTCGTGGCATTAAGGGAAGAAATAAACCTACCCTTCGGCACAACATTATCCCCTTCCACTCAACAACTGGCTCACTTGGAAATTCAACCTCATAGTTCTAGTTCGGCAATCGAGCTTGGCAAAACATGAGTAAAGCCAATCCATCCCCATAATTACATCAACATTGATCATCCCCAATTCAATGAGATTGGCCACGGTGTCCCGGCCATGTACCGTGACAATTCAACCCCTATA
>AWOL01S0094633.1:0-12205 GCA_000715115.1 Nicotiana otophora | reverse complement strand
GTGAACTGAGCCCCTCGATCGGAGATGATAGAAACTAGAGTGCCATGCAGCCTGACTATTTCCTTGATATACAACTAAGCATACTGTTCCGCTATGTCGGTAGATTTAACTAGCAAGAAATGTGCTGATTTCGTGAGCCGATCCACAATCACCCAAATTGAGTCAAACTTGCGTGGAGTGCGTGGTAATCCTACCACAAAATCTATATTAATCTTCTCCCACTTCCACATTGGAATTTCTATGTTTTGTGCCAACCCACCAGGCCGTTGATGTTCGGCCTTCACTTGCTGACAATTCAGACACCTTGCCACAAAGTCCGCCACATTCCTTTTCATGTCATTCCACCAACAGACTTCCTTGAGATCGTGATACATCTTTGTTGAACCTGGATGCTCGAAATACCTAGAAGCATGAGCCTCGGTCATGATTCTTTCCCGGAGACCATCTACATTCGGAATACATAGTCGCCCTTGGTACCTCAATGTACCATCATCCATACCAAGGGAAAAATCTATAGTCGTATGTTTATGAATCCCCCCCCCCCTTCAGTTGTACCAACAATGGATCGTTGTATTTCTTCTCTTTGACTTCCACAACAAGCGATGATTCAACCCTTTTTTGCACAATTACCCTTCCTTCAATAGATTCCGCAAGACGAACTCCCAAACTGGCTAGCTGATGAACCTCCCTAGCCAACGGGCTTTGACATGCCTCCAAGTGAGCCAAACTACCCATAGATTTCTGGTTAAGAGCATCCGCCATAACATTGGCTTTCCCCGAGTGATACAGAATATCGATGTCGTAATCCCTGAGTAACTCAAGCCATCATTTTTCCCTCAGATTCAGCTCCTTTTGCTTGAAAATATATTGGAGACTCTTGTGGTCCGTGATTACATCCACATGGATCCCATACAAATAATGACGCCAAATTTTCAATGAAAAAACCACTGCCGCAAGTTCAAAGTCATGAGTTGGATAGTTCTTTTCATGATTCTTGAGTTGCCTAGAAGCATAAGCTATAACCTTGCCATGTTGCATTAATACACACCCAATCCCGATCCTTGAAGCATCGCAATATACCACAAACCATTTTGTACCCTCTCGCAGGGTCAACACCGGCGCCGTAGTCAATTTCGATTTTAACTCCTGCAAGCTCCTTTCACAATCATAGCACCATTGGAACTTAACCTCTTTCTTTAGTTAACGGAGAGGAAAGAGTAGAGAACCCCTCCACAAACTTCCTGTATTACCCTGCTAAACCCAAGAAACTGCAAATCTCGATTGGTGTAGTAGGTCTAGGCCAATTCTTCACCGCTGCAATCTTTTGAGGGTCAACCTTAATTCCTTCTCTGGAGACAACATGACCCAAGAATGCGACATACTCGAGCCAAAATTCACATTTTGAAAATTTTGCGTACAATTGGTGTTGATGAAGAGTTTGTAACACTGCCCTAAGATGATTGGCATGGTCCTCCCGACCTTGTGAATACACAAGAATATCGTTGATGAACACTATCATAAAAGAGTCGAGGAATGGCTTGAAAACCTGATTCATAAGATGCATGAAAGCTGCCGGGGCATTTGTTAGCCCAAAAGACATTACTAGAAATTCAAAGTGCCCATACCGGGTTCTGAAAGTTATATTCGGAATATCTTGCTCCTTGATCTTCAAGTGGTGATACCTGGATCGTAAATCAATTTTGGAGAAGTATCTAGCACCCTGTAACTGATCAAACAAATCATCTATTCTTTGTAGCAGGTACTTATTTTTTATTGTGACTTTGTTGAGCTGCCGGTAGTCAATACACATCCTTAGTGATCCATCTTTCTTCCTCACAAAGAGGGTTGATGAGCCTCATGATGACACACTCGGTCGAATGAAACCCTTTTTTAACAAATCCTTCAATTGGTCCTTTAGTTCCTTCAATTCTGTCGTTGCCATCCTGTAGGGCAGAATAGATATAGGCTATGTATCTAGAATCGCATCAATCCCAAAATCAATCTCCCTATCTGGCGAAATCCCAGGGAGTTAATCAGGAAAGACCTCTGGAAATTCATTCATAACTAGAACAGACTCGAGTGTAGGTGCCTCAGCATCGGTGTCTGTAACCCGGACCAAGTGATAGATATACCCCTTGTTAATCATCTTCGTGGCATTAAGGGAAGAAATAAACCTACCCTTCGGCACAACATTATCCCCTTCCACTCAACAACTGGCTCACTTGGAAATTCAACCTCATAGTTCTAGTTCGGCAATCGAGCTTGGCAAAACATGAGTAAAGCCAATCCATCCCCATAATTACATCAACATTGATCATCCCCAATTCAATGAGATTGGCCACGGTGTCCCGGCCATGTACCGTGACAATTCAACCCCTATAGACCCGTGCGGCCATAATAGACTTGCTAACCGAAGTAGATACAGAGAACGGCTCATGAAATTGTTCCGGTTCTATCCCAAATTCCATTGCAACATAAGGGGTAACATAGGACAAGGTGAAACCGGGATCAATTAGAGCATATACATCATGAGTTTGGACAGCCAATATACCTGTGACAACTTCTGGAGAAGCCTCTTCACTCTAGTGACCACTCACAGCATAGAAACGGCTGGGTCCTCCTGAACTCTGTGCACCACCCGTAGTTGCACCACGCCCTGCTGGTGCCGGAGTGCCTCGAGCTGGAGGGGGTGCTGAAGATGTAACAGCTGCAGAACTGGATGGTTGTGCTGTGCCCCTTCCCGTACCCTGGTGGCATAAATGACACTCCCTCTGAAGATGACCCCTCATTCCGCACCCGTAACATACCGGCAGGTCCTGGGAGCAGATCCCTATATGCATCCTCCCATTCTTGGGGCATGGGGGGCCTCCGCTGCTACTGGAATCTCCCTCCCGATTGGCCCTGATGGTGGGGGCCCCTGCTACCCTGATTAGGCCTGAAGCGACTCCCCTGCTGCTGACTGTGCCCCGCTTTCGGTGCACTGGCTGAAGACTGAGCATAAGACTGGGATGGCCCTGATGACCCTCCCCTAAAAACTGATCTTTCACCACCAAATGTATCTCCAGGGTTGCCCGCGGACCGGGCCTTGCTGGTTTCCTGTCACTCCCTTCTGTTCTTCAACTTACGGTCCTCTGTAGCTTGAGGAAATGCTTCCATCTTCCCATAGTTCATATCTGAATTCAAAGCAGCTGTAGTGGCCACATTGATAACCAAGGGGCTAAGGCCCTGCACAAACCGGCGCACTCTAGCCTCCATAGTGGGCAACATGAGAATGGCATATTTAGACAGACACGCAAACTCCATCTGATACTCCCACACACTGTTATTTTCTTGTTAAGGTTCTCAAACTCTACGGCACGAGCTGCCCTAGTCTCGGCCGGCAAGAAATGGTCCATGAAAGCATCAGAAACTCACTCCACCTCGCTAGAGGGATCCCTTCCTTCCAAGAGTCCTCCCACAGCTCGAATCAAGAATAGGCCACCCCTTTCAGGCGGTAGGTAGCCAACTCCACTCCCTTCGTCTCAGTAGCACGCATAACTCGGAGAGTCTTATGCATCTCATCAATGAAGTCATATGGGTCCTCCTCGGGATTATCCTCACCCCTCGGGTATTCACCTGTATCATCAAATAGAGGGTCAACTGCCACTCCTGAAGAAGCATTGGCCCATTGGCCAGTTCTTGCTCTCTTCTTAGGCGCCATATACTGAAAGTTAAAGGAATGCATGAGTTAGGGGAGGAACAGTTGCACAACTAGTTTCATCGTACGATCCAGAATATCAAAGAAGGGTATTATTCCTAAATGTCCAAGTAGCCTCCAACTTATAGATGTGGTCGACAACACACTGATAAGAAGGACTCTACCAGACACGGCTCCGAGACATCTTAGGACACTTTAAAACCTCAGGCTCTAATACCAAGTTTGTCACGCCCCAACCTCGAGGAGCGCGACTGGCACTCAACCGAATGGACCCGGTCGAGCAAGCCTGCTAGCCACTATCTACCCGACTCACCTATGATCCATAGAAGGCATGCTCTCATTAGTTAAGCAGTAGAAAGTTCATACATATATATATTACTAAGTCATTTCATTTTGTTACATCATTGTTACGTTTCAAAATACATACATCCCTATGACTGAGTGGAACAAAAGCCCAAAATACAACATGATCCGTTGACCTTTCTAACACCCATATACAACCCATATAGTGTCTACGGAGCCTCTAATGATACAAAAGAGAGTAAAAATGGTGTAGGAAATATGGCCCCAGCTATACCTCAAAAAGTGACCACAATATAAACAAAAGGTACAATACATGAACCCGAAGTGAAATGGGGCTCGACGAGTTCGCTGAGAAGAGGATGCAGCACTATCTGTGATCAACATTGTCTGTTATGGAACCACCTGCATCCATTTAAAGATGCAACGCCCCTGGAAAAAGGGACGTTAGTACTGTCGAATAGTACTAGTATGTAAAACTAAAATACTATCTCAATATAATGAACAATAATACAGGGGGAAACAGTCAAGAATGCAAGATGAGCTTTACATAACACTAAAACATCAAGTTGAGGATCACATAGATTTTTAAGTTAATTCCCGCATTATTAGGTTGGATGGTGTTTAGTGCAAATATGCCACAATCCACAATACCACTGTGTTCTTATACGGAGTCCTATCTCGGACCGATCGGCTAGGCCATCTCATCTGAGACATCAACTATATTCACAATTTCATCCACAATACTATCGTGATCTTACACGGAGTTCGATCTCAGCCCGATCGACTAAGCCATCTCATTCGAGACATCACCCCCTTTCAATAAG
This sequence comes from Nicotiana otophora, assembly GCA_000715115.1. Lineage (NCBI taxonomy): Eukaryota > Viridiplantae > Streptophyta > Magnoliopsida > Solanales > Solanaceae > Nicotiana > Nicotiana otophora. The sequence continues at coordinate 7,381 of AWOL01S0094633.1, read as the reverse complement.
TCATATCACTTCAAATTGCATTCCCATCTTTTCAATAGAATGGTACGAGTGGACCCAATTATAAAGTTATTCTTGGCACTTGGCCGTATTTCATGATTCAGGTTCTTTTCCACATTCCAACATTTTTATTATCATGAACAACAACACGGTTTTTCATTCAAGACTTTTTTAATTTCACATGTAAGCAATTTAGAATCTAAGGCACATATTCTAAGTTTGAACAATTTCTCAGATGACGAGATAACATGATGGAAGCATGCGAATATATATTACATTTATATTTGCAAAACAAGCACACTCGGGATAGCAATTTCTAGGACGTTCATTTTGGGTCTTGCATCGATTTCATGAATACCATGGGATTCAATTCTAAGAAGAGAGGGTTTAGCCAACATACCTCAATTGAGCTTCTTAAAATTCTAAGATGTTCCGGAATATTAGCAACTTCAATCTATTTTAGCAATATAGGAAATATTGAACAAAAAATTAGGAAAACGATCATGATTCTAGCTCACTTGAGCATTTTGTCAAACATTATGTTTGTATTAAGGTTCCATGTCCCTTTTATGAAAGACATCACCATCCCACACCCCCATTCTTTTCTATCTTTAACTCACAACCTCCCTACGTACCTTAAGAATACATGCATGCAAGGTAAGCACTCTCATCCCCATGAACTACCTTACTAATTGCCCATTCTAGTTATATTTCGAATTTAAGAGCTTGGTGATAGAATCTTACCTCTTAGGATGAAGACCTAGGGTGCTTCTCTTGATAATCTTCAAAGATTTAAGCAAGAATTGAAGGGAAATTTTTTATGTGGATCACTTTCTCCCTCTAGGATTCTCTCTCTCACTCCAAAGATATCAAAAATGAGCTCAAAATAGTTTACGGGATGTATTTTAATGGAATAGGGTTGGGTTTAAAAACTCAAAAAATGAAGCTCCGGAACAGGTTCTACGGTCGCATATGCGACCGCATAATAAAGGTAGCTTTGGGAACTGGGCAGGCCTGCTTCACTCTGCAGCCGTTATGTGGCCCGCAGACCTATTCTGCGGTCGCATAATGCACCGCAGAACCTCCCTCCGCAAAAGTATAAGGATGACTATGCGACCAAAGTGCGGCCAGCAAAACGGTTATGAGGTCGCATAATTGACCGCGAAATTGACATACAAAATGCCCCAGAAAATAGCCTCACTCTACGACCATTTTGCGGTCTATAGAGTGGTTTTGTGGCCACAGAACGGGCCACAGAAATGCCTCTTTGTGTACTTCGGCATCACGGAACCCGGGTTTTTAGGAAAACTTTTACGGGGCCTTACATTCAAAATGGCATGACATAACAAAAAATGGTCGGATGGGAGTTGTTCATAATTTTATTACCCTTTCCCTAATTGTGGAGGACCACAATAGTGTAACAATTATTTAAATTCTCCCGGGGGCAGACTGTGCACACAATTTTAAACCCATGAGTGGAGCATATGTAATAGGTGTAGTGGTCAAAATGGCTATTTGGAAAATTGTGCTTGTTTGTTCTTTCCTTCCTCCAACCCCCGCTATGACGATTGTACTTTTAATTTTGACATTTTAGGGATTTGGATGTAGAAGAAAATGAGCATGGGCAAAACAGAGAGTTGAAACTCATGATGAAATGCCTATTTGAAATTTCTTTTTTAGAATAGCTACGTATATTATTTTTGACTAATCTACCAAGTTTCATATTTTTTGGAGTTGATTTGAGTAGGTTGAGGTGTTGGAGGAATAACAAAATAGTGGCTGCCCAGTTTTCTATCTAATCTTTGGTGCTTGCTAAATGTTCGGTAAATTATCTGAGAGAAGTCTACTTGTCGAGTGCCTTAAAATCATGTGGAATCAAGTCGTGTATTAATGTAGTTCACTAATTTAGAATTCTTGAGTATAAATTTTGTGCCAAAATCATGATTTGAATTGGAAAAAAAAACAATAGTTGTTGGGCTTCTTGAAACTCTGATGAACACCGCTTCTGCGACAAATGTGCCGCAGATGCAGCCTTACACCTGTGATTTCTCTTCCACAGGTGTGACTTTTGTTAAACAGCGAGAACATCAAAGAAGCAAAAATTTCGGCAAAAGTGGAGCTGCACCTGCGATAAATGTCCCGCGGGTGCAATGCCTGGCAGAATTTTGCAATTCCAGTAGCTTTGCAAATGTGACTTGTTGGACCCGTTTGGCTAGGCTCTTAGCTATATTACATTTTTTTAAATTTCTTAACATGATTGTAATGCCCGACTGACTTGGTTTTGATTTTTTAGTACTTTGAGCTTCAAAAATGGACCCGAACATGAATGAAAATGTAGCACATGACCATGAAATTGAAGAAGAAGTTGTGGATGAGCAGTATGACACTGATCGATTCATGTCCGCTGATTGTCATTGCCGGCACCATGACAACCTTCTAACAAAGAAGGCCCTACTTGAATAAGGGAACTCCAGAGAAAGATTTGCCAAGCTACTTCTAGATTTCTATGGCCGTCTACAGACCACTGGTTGGACGTGTTTCAAACCTACTCCGTGCAATGCCAATGAGGAACGAATTTACGAGTTTTCTACCAATCTTAAGTGTACAAACTTCAACAACCCAGAACTCACTATAAGGGGCAAAACAATGAGATTTGGACCTGAGCAGATCAATGATGTTTATGGATTTCCGAACCATCCACTTGAGCCGGTGCAAGAATAAAATACATGCTCAAACAGAGATTGGCTAGCATTTAACCTTTATCCCTCAGACAAGCAAGCAAAGTGGGACAACAAGAGGAAGGGCTTAAAATCCATGGATTTTATAGCTTAGGCAAAGATGTGGTTGTACATAATCTGTAGCAAAAACTCGCCTTGTGGAAAAGTCTCTGATGTTCCATATGTCAGAGCCCTGATGATAGCATGCATACTTGATGGAATTCCAGTGAATATTGATTATAAAATAATTCAGAAGCTGAACGAATACTTGTTGCAAGACAGTCCAGGATTGACATTTCCTTCGTTAATCATCGAGTTGTGTAGGAGGGCAGATGTTGATGTATGTAACATCGATCGTTGGTTACCGTCCAACAAACCCTTGAATCCATTGAGAGTGATGGGTGAGGGTAGTGCAGTAAAGAGTAAGAAGAGTAAAATCACCACAGTTGTTGGACCAGAGTCCTCCTCCCAAGCGAGACAGCCCGAGGAACCATTTGGGATGCTTAATTCCTAGCTTTCCTCCATTCGTGACATAGTGTCACAGCTCCCTAGTGGACCCTCACACTCTTAGCCTATGCCTGATTACTAAAATAGAGAGGAAATAAAGATATACCTGGAGGCCCAAAAAAAACAGGCAGAGTCTCATGAGAAGTTAGCAACTTCTGTTCGTAGGCTCAAGGAAATATATGGCAATATGGCCAAAGCATATGTCGATATCCAAGCATACTTCAAGAAGGAGAAAGAGAAAAACCAGAGGAAAGGAAACTTCATGGTAAAGATGTGGAGAGGCATCAAGGCCATCTTCAAATGGGGCAGCCTAACAAGAAGATAAGAGTTAAAGACGAGGATGAAAGTGAGGAGTATTATTTCTTTACGGATGATGAGGACACTAATGATGTCAGTCATGATGAGGCCCAGAGCTCTACACAACAGTGATGAGCCTTTTACCGTAGTCTACTAGCCTGATGCAGACCTCAGGGAGACCCTTAAACTACTCTTATTTTATTCTTATTTTATTCTGATTTTATGCAGTAAGGACACTACATTATTTTTAGCTTGGGTGGCATTAAGGAGTATACTTTATTTGTAAATATATGCTTGACTTGTGCCCTTGCTGGGCTTATAATTTTGTATTGATATTGTGTGCCCTTGCCGAGCTTGTTTTACTATTGTGGATGATCATGTGCCATCGTCGGGCTTAGTTTGTGATTGGTGATGTATTTGAGGATTAGTCACGTTTTTTATTTTATTTTCTTTAGTAGTTTTTAGTTTATACTATTTTTATTTTTTTAGTAGTAATATACTTTTGAATAAATATCCTTGGATTTTCTTTATGACACGGTTCTTTCCCGGAGAATATTTTTATGTTGAACCAGGTGACTTTTCCCTTTTATGGATGGCGTGATAACTTTTTTAAGGGAATTAGTCTTGTTTAGTTATGTGGAGACTTTTGGATTGTTTGGTACTAATAAAATTAGTCTTTTGCATGTGAGTTATAAATTAAGAATACCCCAACAAATTTGGTTGTTGAAAATTTAAAAAGTAAATTGCATGGGAAAGAATGATTTTTGTGATAACGTTTTATCTCATTTTGTGACTCGTTACCCACTAGTTGGTATTATATTGCCCTAATTGTTCTTATTAAGATGTGAAATTGATCTGTCTTGATTAGCTCATGTGCCACGTATGTTAGTTTTTGTTAAAAATAAAATTTGTGCTTACTTTTATCATCTAGAACTTGCCCGTTTGGTCTTTTAATGGTAATCTTAGTTATGTTTGGTTGGAGGGATAATCTTAGGCATTCTTTGTTATCTTTGAAAAGGCCTCTTTAGTCTTTCGAGCCTACCATTGCATAAATATTATCACTAGTTAACCCAATTTGAGCCTTTAACCTTTTCTTTTGCTACTACATTACAAACCTTTACCCTTTTGTGAAATAATTTCTTCTTTTGAAACTGTCCCTCATTGAATGTTAATAATGAGGGTAAAAACCTAAGTTGGGGTGTTGGTGTCAATGGAAAAATGGTGAAGATGTACATTGTGTGTTGAAGCAAATACCTCAAAGTTGAGTTATGTGAAGACACTCACACTCCAAAAGAAAAGCAATATATATATATATATATATATATATATATATATATATATAATTGGAGTCTTGAGAAAATTAGAGAGGAAGCACAACTAGAAGGTAGTTATGAAATTCAAGGTGGTTCAATGTTGGTAACTAAAGGTCAATAAGAGTTACGTGGTTTAAAAAGAAGAAAGTGCAAAAAGAAAGATAAATGTGAGTAGTTTTCAATGAGGGTGTAGTCACTTGTATCCCAAATGATTATCTGACCCTTTTCTAAGCCTACATTATAAGCTTTAAAAGTTCTTATGGGATCTCCAACTGAATGTTCTTAAATTGGCGGTGAATTAAAATAAGGGCAAGCTTATGGCATGGTATTTGTTAACATTTGAAAGTCTTTGTTTAGAGTGAGTGTCTTTGTTCATTTGTCCCTTGTGTTGTTGTTAAAAATATGGTGATTTTTAGACTTTCTTTCTTGTGAGGGGCACATGGATTAATATGCATTGGTGACATTAATAGATTCCAAATTGAGTCAATTGAGCATATATAGTAGACTAGTGCTTTTAAGTCACTTCTTGAGGCTTGGTTGTTGTCACTAAATTATTATGAAACTCCATTGCATTCTTGAGATTGAGTTTTTAAATGAGGGAGTTATTTGGTTGAAGTTCACATGCTTGTAACCTAATTATTAGTACCAACCAACACCATAAGTGTTGTGCTTAATTGAATAATGTGATTTGGGAATGATAGCAATGCTAATGAAGTTTTAAATGGTTGAGCCTCATTGAAGTATTTGGTTTTGATTTGCTTGAGCAAAAGCAAAAACTTTAAGTTGGGGGTATTGATGAGTGGTGATTTTACCGCTTATTTTAGTCTCTTGTTTTTAGTTTTTCTATCTGTTAATTATAAGACGAGGTAATTTATGGTGTGCATTGCCAAATTTCAGGTGAAAGTAGTCATTAAGAGAGTTGCGATCAAATGAAGTGGAATTAAGCAAAAATAGTTGAACAAGTGCAAAAATTGGTTCCAGTAGTTTCGCACTTGCGAGAAAATTTCTACTTCTGCGGACTTGCATCTACGAGAAGCTGTCTGAATCTGCGCAATAGGAGCTGTTACACTAATATTGCATTGGCGAGTGATTTCCCTCAACTGCGGATGCGCTTCTGCGTACCATGTCCGCACTTGCGTGTGTGCTTCTGCGCTTTAGAATCTGCTTCTACAGAGTATCCAATTTCCACAAGACTCGCATCTTCGATTGAGTTTCCACATCTGCAGAAACTGCACCTGCGATGATTATTCTGCAGGTGCGGTTAACGGGCTTTACGCCTGGGCAGATTTTTCATTCACAATTTCTTGAACCTAAACACACAAATACATGACCTGGCTCATTTGAAAAATATCTTTGCCATAATGTTCGTCCTCTTGACTAAGAATACAAGCTTTGGGAGCTAGGGTTCTTCCACACACTTGGGAGTTGAAGATTTGAAGACTTTGGATGAGATTTTCTTACCCATTTTTATTCTTTTCTTCATTGTCTTGATTTATATTGAACATCTAAGTCTGTAGTATTTATTCCAACACTTGAATCTTATTTATGGGAATATTCATTATTAAATTTTGAATTAAATCTCTAGTTATGCTTATGTATTGAATGATTTTTGTTAATATTGAAGTGAGTTATTGTTTCTTAATTATTCTTGTCCTTTAATATTTCCAAAGAGATTAGCTAACCCTAGAACTCGCCCATTAACATCGAATTAATCTTGAAAAAGGTAATTTGGGGTTGAGAAAGATTAATTAATAAGAACTTAAGGCGTTAACCCTTATTTTATAGATTCTACCCAGGGATAGGATTGAACTACTTATAGCTATATTCAGTTGCTCTTAATATCTTAATTGTTTTAGGGATAATTCAATTAGGAAGTCTTGTTAGTCATTGGAAGAAGTTAATATAGAATTATTATCCAAGGCTAATTAACATAAACTCGCACATATTTGTAAAATCATAAAATTAATTGGATCATTACTTGAGTGTAATTTCCGTTGTATCCATGCTTGAAGCCATTGATCATTTTACTTGCTTTCTAGGTTAGTTTACATTTTTGCATTAGATATAACATTTTGTCAAAAACATTATTAGTATTTGGCTTAGCATAATAAGCGATAATTGTCTTACATGCCTAATCACCTACATATTGTTCTATGTGGGATTCGATCCCGACTCATAGTTGGATAAATTATATCGCATGCTCCGCTTACTCTTTGAGGAGTAAATTTGGGCGTCATCAATATCCAACCATATAGGCATAGTCCTCAACCACATAGATATTTGAGCACTCACTAAGCCATCAATGACCCTCCAAGGGACACTACTGGACATAAAAGTCCAAAGGCTCATACTCACACAACTTAAACTATCGAGCCTAAGTTGCGGTCTAAACTTGGCCTCATGTCCTCCAGATTGGCCGACCTTCACAATATATAAATGTATCTCGCACCTCATCCACGACATCACAAGCCATCAATGCATAGCTAATACTGAGTGATTTGCATCACATACGAACAAATACAAAGAAATCAAAGATACAGGCTTCAAGCT
>AWOL01S0094627.1:0-13187 GCA_000715115.1 Nicotiana otophora | reverse complement strand
CTCAGGTGCGAAACTACTGCTGGGCAGAACGTTTTAAATGGGCGAGGCTCAGCCATTTTAGCCCGTAATTCCTCCATTTTTGGGCGATTTTGGAGATTTCTGATAGGGGATTTCAACTAGCAACTTGAAGGTAAGTTAATTCTACACACTTTGAGTTAAATATATAGATTATGGGTAGATTATAACCTATAAATTTGTGAAAATCAAGGGTTAGAGAAAAAACCTAAATTTGTATAAAAATGAGATTTTTACCACGAAAATGGTTATGAAATTGGATGGAAATTGTATATTTGAGTTCTTGAGATTATGGGTAACGATTTTCTTTGAAAATATCCGGAATCCGGGTACGTGGGACCGAGGTGAATCTTAGGAACTTACCATTTTGGATAGGGTAATTTATTTAATAGTCAAATTTTGAATTTTCGAACATGTATTAATTATTTTATATAACATTTGGATAGTTTCGGATTTTTCGGCACCGAATTGGGATTTTTACGGGATGTTGTGATCGGGAAGTGGGCTTTGAGATAAGGTAAGTCTCTTGTCTAACCTTGTAAGAGGAAAATTACCCCATAGGTGATTTAAATTAATAATTGTTGCTAATTGTGGGGGTTACGTACGCACGAGTTGACGAGAGTCCGTGCGTAGCTACTAATATTGCTAAAGTCCGGGTAGTTTAGGACTCAAATCATGAAGTATTTGTGATAATTATATCCTTATTTAATTAAAGCAATAGAATTATGTTGCAAATTGTTAGAGAAAATGGTAAAAGATTGAAATCTCACATACTTTGAAATATTGATCAGAATATTTAACTGTTGTAGAAATTTGTACATCCTCCTGCATTAATCTCAAAAATGTGTATATATATATATATATTCTCATTTCGGAGGTTCATAAGAAAATGTTCTCCTTTCTTGTGGAGCGGGCCGAATGCCTCGACAGTATAGATGCATCTATAGATCATGCTGCACGTCCCTCGGCAGTGTACACGACACTCTGGTTCGGGCTGGACGACCTCGACAGACATCTTACACGATACCTTGATATTTTATTACCGTGCGTGAAGCAAATTGATAAATTGGAAATTATTGGAATTTAATGAATTAATTAATTCTGTTGGTTAAGGAATATTATTGTTATTTCTATAAATCATGTTGATTTAAATATTTCTATTTTAATATTATTGACCCTTAGTGAGGGTCAAAGTTGACCTCTCGTCACTATTTCTTCGAGATTAGGCTTGATACTTACTGGGTACACGTTGTTTACGTACTCATGCTACACTTGCTGCACATTTTTGTGCAGGTACAGATATGTCTAGCGGCTTTGTGGGCGCAGAGGTGTGGTTAAAATACGAGGACTTAGGTGAGCTGCATTCTATATTACGATCCGCAGCCAACGGAGTCTCCTGCAGAGTTATTTATATTTGTTCTGTCTAATTTGTATTTCGGAGAGATGTTATATTTTATTTTACTCGCTAGTTAATGCCCATGCACTTGTGACACCGGGTTTTGGGAGTAGTTATGGGTTGTTTGGTAATTTTGTTGCTAAAATATTTGTCACTTACTCTATGAATTCTATCTTTACTATTTAATTGAAGAAAATTTCGATTCAAAAATACTAAAATGAGTAATTAAATTAATTAATCAAGGTTGGCTTGCCTAACAGTGGTGTTAGGCACCATCACGACCTTTAATGGATTTTGGGTCGTAATAACATGGTATCAGAGCACTAGGTTCACTTAGGTCTTACGAGTCATGAGCAAGTCTATTAGAGTCTTGCGGATCAGTACAGGGACGTCTGTACTTATCTTCGAGAGGTTACATGGCTGTTAGGAGCATTTCCCTTCTTGATTCCTCATCGTGCAATTTGATTCTTTTGAGGCTTATGCCTTCATTTCCTTCCTATTCAATCTTATGCGACGCGAAGCGCTTGTTAAAAATCGGGAATCGTGGAATTGTAATGATACTATAGATGTGGTGCAGGATGTTTCTCCCTGCTTATTTGAGTGGGCTACTATAACGACCCGACTTATTGTTTTAAGAATTTAAGCCCCGTCTGGAGGCATAAGGCCATGAGAAGCTTCTTATTATGTGTATTGACTTGCGTGCGTGGTTGAATTCAGTTACCGGATGATTCTGAGTGATTTAGGATACTTTGTCCCCAAAATGGAAGTGTAAGTCTTAGGATTTTTACTGTAGTCAGAATTGTGTGAAGACGACCCCGGAATGGAACTTTGTTGATGTCAATAGCTCCGTATGGTGATTATGGACTTAGGAGCGTGTCCGAAAAATTATTTAGAGGTCTGTAGAGGAATTTGGCTTGAAATGGCGAAAGATGATTTTTTGAGAAGATTTACCGGGGGTTGACCTTTTGATATCTGGGCCGGAATCCGATTCTGGAAATTGGAATAGCTTCGTTATGTCAATTATGATTTGTGTGCAATATTTGAAGTAATTCCGGATTGATTTGATGTGTTTCGCCACAAGATATAGAATTTGAAATTTCAAAGTTCATTAGGCTTGAATTGGGGTATGATTCGTGGCTTTGATTTTGTTTGATGTGATATGAGGCCTCGAGCAGGTTCGTGTTATGTATTGGGACTGGTTGGTATGATTGGACGGGGTCTCGGGGGCCTCAGGTTTGATTCGGGGTGGTTCCGGACCAAGTTTGGGTGTTTTGATACTGCTGGTTGCTGGTTCTGGTGTTGTTCTTCACGTTCGTGAGGAGCCTCTCGCGTTCGCGAAGAAGGATTTTCTGTTGGGACATTGTTCTTCGCGTTCGCGAAGAGGTTCTCGCGTTCGTGAAGAAGGAAATTTTGTTGTTTGTCGTCTGAATTTAGAGGCTCATATCTCGCAATCTATATGGAATTTGGAGATGATCCAAAAACAAAAGTTGTAGCCCTTTGTGTCTAGTTTTCAAAAATGCAAACCATTTGTTATTTGAATTTGTGTAAAAAAAGGTTATGGTTGATAAACTATAGGCTGTCCCGGAAGAGTTTGGAAATCTCTGTTGCACAGGGCTGACTTTGGAATCTTATATCTCGTAATCTATAAGGAATTGGAGATGAGCAACAAATGAAAGTTATAGCCCTTGGAGTCTAGTTTTCAGAAAGTCAAACCATTCATCATTTGGAGTTTTGTAAAAAGAGTTATTATCATTATACTAGAGGCTGTCTGAGAAGAGTTTGAAAATGACTTTTGAAGAATTTGTTCATCGCGAACGCGAAGAACAAATCCCTGGGCAGCAGAATAAAGTCCAAATTCGTGTCATTCTTCCATTTTTGGACCAAGAAAGCTCGCGTGAGGCGAGTGTTCAAGAGTTTTGTAAGGAAAACATTGGGGGTAAGAATTCCTAACTTGATTTTGGTTAAATTATATTAATCTATTGTTGTTTTTATCACTAAATTAGTGAATTGGGTTGAAAAATTTAGAAAAAACCTCTTGGTTTAAATTTAAGATTTGAAGGTCAATTTGTTATTGGAATTTGATAAAATTGGTATGGTTCAACTCGTATTGGAATGGGTGTTCGGATTTTATGAAAATTATGTCGGGTTCCTAGAGGTGGGTCCCGTGTTGACTTTTGTTGACTTTTTGGAATAAAATTTTAAGTCGACGTATTATTATCCGAAATTGTTTCCGATGAATTTTAATGAAGTTATACTATTAATTTGGATAGATTTGAGCGGTCCGGAGGTCAATTCAAGCAAGAAGGCGATTTTGGAATATCGACATAACTTCAAAGAGGTAAGTGTCTTGCTTAAACTCGAGTGGGAGAATTACCCCTTAAGCATCGAGTCTTAAGTGCCATTTGTGAAATGTGAAAAGCAGCGTACGCAAGGTGACGAGTACGTACTCGGCTTAGATGTGTAAATTTTTATTGAGTTAAAGTCTTGAACATATTGTGTGGTAAATTGAGTAATTGTTGGTATATATATAATCATCTGTTTGTCATGCCTAAATCCTTGTTGTTGTTTAATCTGTTGTTATATGACAATTTGATGTGATTGTTACTTGATTATTTATGTAATTCCGTGAATTTGTTGGTTTGATAATTATTGGAATTGAATTTCATTATGGATTTTCCTCTGCAAATAATTAATTAAATAAGCTTAAGAAAAGGTGTTTATATAATTATTAAAAATTTGAATTTAATGAAGACTTTGCTTTATGTTGAGTAGTTTCTATCTCTATTGGTTGTTTTTGGATATTGTACACATTATGTGTAGCTTTCGGCTATTTGTTGTGAAATTAATTGATTTTGTTATATCCTTGGAATTTGTTGTGGTCATTGAGCAAAATGTAATGTGAATTGATTTTGTTATGTTGCTGTGATAACTTGCCGTGTAAATTGTTGTGTTGTGTGAATTATTATTTTGAGGAGATAAGGGTGGTATTTCACTGTTGATATTATGTGGGTATAAGGGTGACATTTCACTGTTGTTGTGTTGTTGGAATATTGTCTGGGCGGAGCGATAAGGGTGGCAATAGGAGCGATAAGGATGGCTATTGATATTGTTTAGGCGGAGCGATAAGGGTGGCTATTGTCGGGGACGACATGTGATGATGTGGGGTTGTGGTGTTGATGATTTTCATGTGATGTTGTGATTTTCTTGTGTTTGTTTTTATACCTTGTGCAATTTGTCTTGTTGTTGGTAAATTGATAACAATCTGATTTATGTTGAAATTGAGAGCCTGNATAGGAGCGATAAGGGTGGCTATTGTCGGGGACGACATGTGATGATGTGGGGTTGTGGTGTTGATGATTTTCATGTGATGTTGTGATTTTCTTGTGTTTGTTTTTATACCTTGTGCAATTTGTCTTGTTGTTGGTAAATTGATAACAAACTGATTTATGTTGAAATTGAGAGCCTGTGGCTATGGCCAGACGGATTATAAAATGAAATGTGGGAACGAGGTGCCGTGAGTAAATAATGAGGATATTTGGAACGTGAATTGTCCGTGTAGTTGAGATACGAAATGTGGGCACGAGGTGCTATGATGAAATGATAATGATATTTGGCACGTGAGTTGTCCATGCAGTTGTGATATGAAATGAGGGCACGAGGTGCCGGAAAAATATGATAATTTAATTATGAGCACGAGGTGCCGTGGAAACATGAAAAATGGGCTGAGACCCATGTTTACGAAAAATATGAAAATGGGCTGAGACCCGTATTTTTACGATTTTGAAATGAGGTGTCACATGGTGACTTTTAATTGAAAGAATTATATTCAAAATATTTATTTGGAAGGATTTTTATTCAAAAAGAATTATATGAAAGAATTGTATTTGAAAGATATTTATTTAAGGAATTATATTTGAAGATATTTATTGAAAGAATTTTATTTGCGAAAGATGTTTATTTGAGGAAATTATATTTGGAAAAGGGTTTCATTCGTAAGAATTATGTGTGAAAGATATTTAATTGAAGAACTTGATTTAACTGTGTGTAAATGTATTTATCAATTGTTGAGCGATATTAATGGTGATTGTATTGTCTTACTGTGCACATCACTGGTTGTTTTATGTTGCCCTTATTGTTATTTGTTTCCTATTATTTTGTATATTATATTGCACACGTTATTAGACTAGTGAGTGTCTTGACTATACCTCGTCTCTACTCCCTTGAGGTTAGTCTTGATATTTAATGGGTATTGACCGTGGTGTATTCATACTACACTTCTGCACATTTTTGTGCAGAGCCAGGTATTGGAGACATCGGACTTGAGCAGATTTAAAGCGGGATCGTAAGGATTCAAGGTCGAGCTGCTTAGTCATCGCAGTCCCTTGGATTCTTTTTATTTCATTGTACTGTTAATTTGTAATCAAACAGTATTGTATATTCGGTCCTCGTGATCATTCCATGTATTCAGTTAGAGTTCGTGACTCAGTACTACCAGTCTTGGGAGGTTGTATATTGTAATTATTTCCGCTGTTAGTTTTTAAAAAAACAAATAGCTTCAAAATGTAATTGAAATCGGCTTACCTAGTCTTAGAGACTAGGTGCCATCACGACGCCTGAGGTAGAATTTTGGGTCGTGATAGCTACTGTCGTCGCCTTACGGAAGAATGTTCTGTCGTTTCAGCTTAGTATTAGTATTACCTAAGGTTTTGAGATTTGGTATTGGTTGTTTTGACGATTCATGTGTTGCTATCGCACCATATTTTTGTAATGGTAGGATGCTTGTCTATACGTCGAAGCAGTGAATGACTTGGAAGGAGGTTTACTCAGTGCATGATTCAGAGATCCAATATTCTATTTCCGGCGAAGGGAAGATAATCAGACTATGAATGTTCAAGTTTTGGGTTGACAGAGTAACGAGACTTGGTATTTCGAGCATGGTGGAATTTTCATCTATAAGGTGGTGTCGTCGCCCTGGATTGAATGTGTTAAGTTCACCGGTGTTATGATCTTCATCAATTTACCTTCGGGGCATGGTAGTGTGAAATAGTGTCGGGGAAGCGGCTGTCAGAGATCGTAGTGTTCGGTGGTCCAGGACTTAATCAGTGGTCTGGGTGTTGAGGGCTCAAGGAAGATAATCTTCGGGGAGGTTTAAAGTGGTAGCGATCTATTTGTTCAAGTGCTAAAGAGATAGATTTTGATTTAAAGCAACAACTGGGCAGCGAAGGATGAGGAAGGAGACATGTGGGAGGTGTCTTGCGGTGGTTAAACTTCTAGAAGGCCAAGTATGAGAAACAGAAGTCGGGTAGTTGCTTAAAGGAGAGGGTTTGACCAAAGTGGGAGAGTGGCAGAGTAGCAGATGGGTTCTGTGGTAGGATAGCTACACGCGTTGAGGACAGTTTAGAGTGATTTGGAACTCATGGTGGACAGTGACTAAGTCTGCGAACTTAATTTGGAATATTGGCTGCTATACATAGAAAGGTTGGATACGGCGGAAAGGAGTTGCATGGTATGAAGAAGGATACAACATGACTTTTGGATTGGAATGTATNAATCGGTGATCCTAATGTTGATGGCTCAAGGAAGGTGATCTTTGGAGAGGTTTAGAGTTGGCGGAGGTCAGTTGGTTCAGGTGCTACAGAGATGGATTTTTATTTAAGGAAACAACTGGGCAGCGAAGGATGAGGAAGGACATGTGGGAGGTGTCTTACGGTGGTTAAATTTCTAGAAGGCCAAGTGTGAGAAACAGAAGTCGGGTACTTGCTTAAAGGAGAGGGTTTGACCAAAGTGGGAGAGTGGCAGAGTAGCAGATGGGTTCTGTGGTAGGATAGCTACACGCGTTGAGGACAGTTTAGAGTGATTTGGAACTCATGGTGGACAGTGACTAAGTCTGCGAACTTAATTTGGAATATTGGCTGCTATACATAGAAAGGTTGGATACGGCGGAAAGGAGTTGCATGGTATGAAGAAGGATACAACATGACTTTTGGATTGGAATGTATTGTCGCTTCTTTAGTTGATGTCCATGAGAAGTGAATGGACTTGTACAGCTGGTGAACCAGCATGAGCTGAGGATGGTTTATTGGTTTCGTGGTAATTGTACTCGGTGCAGCGCTGTTGGAAGATGTCGGCATGGAATTTCCACATGTGCATCCGGCAAGCAGGTTAACTGTTGCATGGTGTTGATGAAGCTTCTACGAAGAATTTTATGGGTTATCTGGTAATAGGTCGAATATGTAAATGTGGCTTGTGATTCAAAGCGTTCATGAAATGGTTAATAAGAGGATTTCGAGAAATTTGGCGGGTAGATTGCGCGAGGTCATGTCAGTAAGGAAGAAGGGATCTTGATAGGTTCCAGGGTCATGTAATGGTAGCTTCAATCTTAAGTAGAAGAGCTACACCGCCTATGATTAGATTGCATGGTCGTCTACTTGTGAGGTTTCGGGATATCGACATATTGGTGGGTTATTACGACTAGGGGAAAAAGAACATCAGTGGTAATTTGAGCAAAGGATTTGAGGAATGTGTGCTATAATTGGCCTTATTAATTCATGTTCAGACTTGGGGAAGACTCAGGATTTATGCTTCATGTAGAGGTGATTTACAAGGAAAGTGATTCAGCTGAATGCTTCTTTGAGAGGATGTTCATGTGCTAGCAGATCCTTGGAGTTTGATCATAATTGGGAACAAGTCAGAGTGGGTGGCTTTCAATGATGGTTCTAGCGGGTTCAGAGTGCGGTGCCTAAGGATTTTGAGCCAATAGTATGGTTAAGTATTGAGCTTTTGCAGTGGATTATAAAAAGTATTTTGGAGTATTCTACTTTATCTTCGGTCTGCGGTGTGGCATTGGATGAATGGGAGAAAATAACTTTGGATTCATAGAGGGGTTATCAGAATGGGTGTACCAGTTGAAGATGCGAATATGCGCACAAGAAGGGTATGAGATAGTTTGTGGTTTTTGAGACAACGCGGTCTCGTGAAATGAGGTCACTCAGGATAAGTGCGGATTTGGGTTCGTTATGTTTTGAATGGAACCATTATTATTCCTAAGGCAAGTCCAGGGTAAATTAGAAGAAGTCGGACTAGTTAGTAATGGTTGAATTTGCATGATGCTGGCAATGATCAGTTCTTTCAACGTGTTAAGTTTTACCGGTGGTTGTGGCGGTACGTGTGAGGCGTGACGGCAGCCGTGATTTGATTTACTCGGAGATATTCGGTTATTATGGCATGTTATGTGTACATGGATCCCAGAAGGGTCATGGTGGATTAGACCACTACTTGGGGTTGTATTTTCTGCGGTTATGGGAATTTGTTGCGTGTTGCATTGGTTCTTGTGGAATGATCTAAGTAAAAGGTTTCTATATGATGAAGTGTTTATTCTATTAGTGGATTATGGGTTATTATGGAATTCTGGTACTCTCACGTATTGGCATGTTAGGTGCAGTGAGCGACATGGGAATTGGAAGCTGAGGATCAAGGTTGCGGTTCGGTGTTGACAAAAATTTCACAAGCTCGAATGAGCAGGGAAAAAAATTCAGATGGTTAGAGTAAGGTGGTATTGTCTTTAGCGTCACCTGAGATCGGTGTCCTGTGTAGGAGGCTTTGCTTACTGATTGCAGATTCTTGATTTGCTTTCCAACATTAGTATGGCCGGTGGTATTGATATGTAGACTTGTTATCTGGTGCGGAAGGTCGTGGGAGCGAGTCTTACTGGAAGATTATATAAGTGTGATATGTAGTCACTTGTTTGATTGAAGATTGAAACCAAGTATAGAGATTGTGGTATTATCGCTAATTTGAGAATTTATGCCTGAAGGGCGCTCGACTCACTTGATTGTGGACTGTGGAAGTTTGTTCCGGATTTGATAGTTGTTCTTGTGTATCATGGGAAAAAGGGTTATTGTGTATCCTTGAAAGGTTATTAGCCCACTGTGGTACGATCAGAATCGGGTTGAGGTCCGTGGATGGTTCTAAATATGAATGTGGGCTCTATATCAGGCCGAATGTGTTTATTCCAGCCTAGCGTTGTTTTCGTAGGGGTCTTCGACGCTTGGATGTTATTTCTGTTGTCAGCTATTTCATGTAATACTATATTGTGCCATGTGGGTTGTGAGATGCTTTGATTATTCGCACTCGTATTGAGATCTCGAGAAAGTTGTGGTGTTGTGAGAGCAGGAAGGCTCTCCAGATACAGATCATTTATTGCACCTTAGTTGTGCTTGAGTTCGTAGCGTATGACGTTATCCGTCTCCTCAGGATTTGTATTACGCACTTGGCGTGCTTATGGTTGATTTTCGGGCATTCCGTAAGGTATAAACATTTCTGGCTTGATGGGTATTTTCCCATTTATTAATATGTGCGGATCGGGTGGCACGCCGCCACGGAGATGTTGTTTGTATCGGGTTTCACGTCGCAACGGGTATCATGGTTGGATCGGGTTGCACGCCGCAACAGTGTGATGATGAGCACAGTTCCCCATATCTATTTTTGCATGTCTTGTTTCTCATGTTTTGAGGGAGGTTCATAACACTTTTTCGGTTGTTTAATTTGTTGCGTAGGTTGAGTAGTTCTTTCTAGAGTTCATGTTCCTTATATATCGCATTCGAGTTGTGGCTTGTTGGCACATTTTGGGATCATATGAGACTTTTGGTAGTGTTCGAGTTGGCTTATTGTCTGAGTAATGTATACTGGGTGAGACGAGATTATTGGACCTGGGATCAGTGCAATCATATTTATATGAGGCACATTAAAGAGTAAATATCGATATTTAGTCCAAAATGAGGTAATGGTTCTCGTCAGGAAGATAGGCTCCATGAATCGGGATCCGGTAGGTAGTTATGAGTTTCTGCATCTCTTCTGTTGTGGAAGTATTGCAAGAGTTGAAATAGGACTTATATGCATCAGGAGGTGTGTTGTGGGCATCGGATTTGTGAGATTTCGGCTATTGCTATTAGAGGATGTTATTATGATCGTGTGAACTATCCGGTGCATGGTGTGGATTCAGCAAAGGTATGCAATCGTGTGTTGGCGCATCGTGTAGTGATTGATAATGTGTTCGTATGATGGAAATATGCCTGTTGGAGAATTCTGGATGTTAGAATTGGGCTCTAAGGCTTATTTTCCTAAATAAAGGGGAGTATCTTCCGATTGGCTCAAGCTAATGTGCTCAACTGACTAGTGGTAGCATGGGAAGGTGCACGGGTGTTAAACAGTGATTTCGGACAATCCTAGAGCAGTTCTTAGTACGTTCAAGGACGAACGTATATTTAAGTATGAGAGAATGTAACGACTCAACCAGCCGTTTTGCCTGTTAGAACCCCGTTCCCCTAAATAAGACTCCCCGTATGTTCCTTTACTAATTTATGACTTGCGGGGATGGTTGGTTCGGGATTTGGAAGTGTTCGGGTTGAAATCGGAGCACTTGGTTCCTTAGTTGGCTTTAAAATGGGCGATTTTGACTATAGTCAACATTTTTAGAAAATGACATTGGAATTGGGATTTGACGGTTCCAATAGGTTCGTATGATAATTTTGGACTTGGGTGTATGTTCGGATCGGGTTTTGGATGACTTAGGAGCGTTTCGGCGCCTATTGTAGAAACTTGGCATTTTGGAAGAATTTCATATATTTGGGTTGAAGTGCACTTATCCGAGTCTGGGGATAGCTTTGTATGGTGATTCTTGTATTGGAAGCGCGTCCGGAAGTGGATTTGGATGTCCGTAGGTCATTTTGGGGCCATTTGGCGAAAGGTGGAAATTTGGATAATTTTGAGAAGTTTGACCGGGAGTAGACTTTTTGATATCGGGGTCGGATTCCGATTCCGGAAGTTGGAGTAGGTCCGTAATGTCGAATGTGACTTGTGTGTACAATTTGAGGTCAATCGGACGTGATTTTATAGGTTCGGACATCGAATGTAGAAGTTTG
This sequence comes from Nicotiana otophora, assembly GCA_000715115.1. Lineage (NCBI taxonomy): Eukaryota > Viridiplantae > Streptophyta > Magnoliopsida > Solanales > Solanaceae > Nicotiana > Nicotiana otophora. Next base: position 1,856 of record AWOL01S0094627.1, on the reverse strand, counting down.
AAGTTGTGATGACCCAAAATATCATCTTTAAATTTAATAAGTAATTCTATATTCTAATACCTCGAAAAACACCATTTATCATTCCTCGACTTGCGTGCGCAGTCCGTAAAAGTTTTCGGAAAGTTTTCATGTGAAAAGTGGATTGAAATGTGAAAGAGAGCCTTAAAACTCAACTGAGTTGACTTTGGTCAACATTTTGAGTAAACAGACCCGGATCAGTGTTTTGACAGTTACAGTAGCTCCGTATCGTGATTTGGGACTTGGGCGTATGCCCGGAATTTAATTTGGAGGTTCCTAGCTCAAGTTATGACCATTTAACGGAAACTAGTAATTTAAAGGCTAAAGATTTTCAAGTTTGACCATGGGGTTGACTTTTTGATATCGGAGCCGGAATCCGATTCTGGAAATTTGAACAGCTCCGTTATGTGATTTATAACTTGTGTGCCAGATTTGAAGTCATTTCGGATTCATTTAATATGTTTTGGCACGAGATTTGCAAATTGAAATCGGATTAAGAATTGGACTTAAGCAAAATCTCAATTTTTGCCTTCTGTTATAATCGCACCTGCGGATTTTTGACCGCAGGTGCGAGCTCGCAGAAGCGAGCCTTCGATCGCAGATGCGCCCGGACGTGGCTGGACAAAAGTCTGCAGGTGCGGAAATCTGCACGCATTCGCGTGTTCGCAGAAGCGGACAACTTCTCGCAGAAGCGTGACCGCAGATGCACACCGAATCACGCAGATGCGAACATATGCTGGCAACCCCTTTTCCACAGATGCGAGAGTTTATTGCAAATGCGAACTCGCATGTGCGAGCCCAGGCACCGCAGCTGCGGAAATGCCTGGGCAGTGTATATATCGAAGAGTCCGAAATTATTTTCACATTTTGGTCGTTTTGAGCTCGGTTAAGGCGCAGTTTTGGGCGATTTTCATGTAAAACATTGGGGTAAGTGTTCCTTATCCTATATTGATTATATTTCATGATTCCATACTCGTTTATATCATGAATCCGTGAATTTATGGAAGAAAAATCAAAATTTTCTAAAATCTTCCAAAAACGAGAATTTTAGATTTGAAGGTCCATTTGATATCGGAATTGGATAATTTTTGTATGGTTGAACTCATAGCGAAAAGGGTGTTCGGATTTCGCGAGTTTTTCCGGGATTTGAGATGTGGGTTCCACTACCGAATATTTTAATGAATTTTAGATTTTTATCTGGAAAATTTGTATATTCATATGGAATTAATTCCTATGATTAGTATTGAATATATCGAATTTTTTGTGAATATATTTGAAGCTTGCGGAGACAAATTTAAAAGGAAAAGCTGTGGTTGAATAATTGATCGGAATTTGCAAAGCGAGGTAAGTGTCGTGGTTAACCTTGACTTGAGGGAATAGAACCCTTAATTTTATTGTTATGTGAATTGCATGTGAACGACGTATAGGCGAGGTGACGAGTGTCTATACGTCGTCAAATTAATTATTTTCCTGCTTACTTAAAAAATTATAAATTATTTTAAATCATAAATTAATTATTATAATAATTGTTTCCCTCCTATTCTTTGTCAACTATTAATTCTTGAATTCCTGCATTAATTGTTACATGCTATTTGAATTATGTGTTTTAATTGTTATTTGACATTTAGCATACTAAATATTAAACTGCCTATTTGCTCCTTGATTTCCATAATAATCTTCTATTTGTCATTGTTTGTTTCATAATTAAATTATAATTATTGTATGCTTGTTGTCTTATAATTTTATATTAATTATTGCATTTATTGGAGAAATTGCTTCTATAAGAATTGGTAAATGAATATGTTGGAGGAGCGGGTTGCACGCCGCAATAGAATTAA
>AWOL01S0094625.1:0-10276 GCA_000715115.1 Nicotiana otophora | reverse complement strand
GATCGTCTAAAATTTATTCGGACCATCGAAAATGACGTAAGGAACAAATGTCACCACCCAACCATGATTGTTCCTCATATTTTGGGCCATAAAACGAGAATTCGGGCAGATTCCCATATTTTCGTATGCAATAGCCCACGCCTTCCGTGTGGGCCCGGACACCTGGACCCACACAGTCTAAACTTTATCCGAAAAATATAAAATGACCTAAGGAACATTGGTCATCGACCCGCCATTACCGTTCCTCATATTTTAGTGTTTATGGCCATAAAAAGAGAACTCCACCCTACATTTGCGTGTGCTATAGCCCACGCCTTCCGCATGGGCTTGGCGCCCCAGACACAGACCGCCTAAATTTTATCCAGCCAATAGAAAATGACCTAAGGAACATTGGTAACCAACCTCAATAACCGTTCCTCCTTTTTAGCGATTTAGGGCCATAAAACGCGAATTCAACCCGATTCCTATATTTTCATATGCTATAGACCACGCCTTTCGCGTGGGCCCAGGCCTCGGACCCAGACCGCCTAAAAGTTATGCGAACAATAGAAAATGACCTAAGAAACATTGATCACCGACCCGCCATGACTGTTCCTCATGTTTTAGCGTTTTAGGGACATAAAAGGAGAATTCGGTTTAATTCCTATATTTTCGTGTGCTATAGCCTACGCCTTTTGCGTGGGCCCAGGCCCGCGGACCTAGACCGCCTAAATTTTATGCTAACAATAGAAAACGACCTAAGGAACATTGGTCACCAACCCGCCATGACCGTTCCTCATTGTTTAGCTGTTAGGTGCCATAAAATGAGAACTCGGCCTGATTCTCATATTTTCGTGTGTCATAGCCCACGCCTTCCGCGTGGGCCCGGGATCTCGAACCCGGACCACGTAAAATTTATCNAACACGTGATTTATACTTGTTTATTTCATTTATTTACTCTGCCTCACACTTACTTACCTCTTTACTATACCGTATGTTGTTGGACCACTAGTAAGTGTCGATGTCGACACCTCGTCACTCCTTCTTTGGGGTTAGGCTAGATACTNGTTAAGGAGGGAATTTCTAATGGAGAGCTTGAGTTCCTCGTGAAGAGGGGAATTTGTAACACGTGATTTATACTTGTTTATTTCATTTATTTACTCTGTCTCACACTTACTTACCTCTTTACTATACCGTATGTTGTTGGACCACTAGTGAGTGTCGATGTCGACACCTCGTCACTACTTCTTTGGGATTAGGCTAGATACTTACTGGGTACACATTGCTTACGTACTCATGCTATACTTGCTGCACATTTTTGTGCAGGTACATATGTGACTAGTGGTCTTGTGAGAGCAGAGGCGTGTATGCATACGGGGATTTACGTGAGCTACATTCCACATTGCGACCCGCAGCCGGCAGAGTCTCCTTCAGAGTATTTATATTTCTCCTGTCCAAATTTGTATTCCGGATAGAGCTGTATTTTATTTTACATTCCTAGTTGATGCTCATGCACTCGTGACACCGGGTTTTGGGGTGACTATGAGTTGTTTTTATTGAAATTTGTTAAAAATATTATCATTTACTCTGTAAATTTCATCTTCTACTGTTTCATGGAAGGAAAAATATAATTTCAAAATATTAAAAAGAGAGCTAAATTGAGTATTTATAGTTGGCTTGCCTGACAGCGGTGTCCGACGCCATCACGACAAATAATGATGTTTTAGTTCATTGGGTTTACAAAATACTCTGTTTTTTCCATTTAGCTGACATGATAAAGTTCTACACGCCCATTAAAAATATTAATAAAAAAGTAATTTTACTAATCTATCCCTTATTAGTTCTTTAATATTTATCTACTATTTACATGCTTCTTAATTCTTGAACAATAATGCTATGGGTAAGGTTGAAAAATAATAATTAATTATCTCTTGATTTTCTAAAATGACAAGTATTTGAGAACAATTGTTATTATTATACCTGACAACTAAATGAGAACGGCCAGTATAGATAAATTTGAATAAATGTTTACTTTCGAATTTAACCTTAACTTTCTTAGAAGACTTTAGGAGAATTAGTTTTAGCGTTTTAGGGCCATAAAATGAGAGTTCGACCCGATTCCCATATTTTTGTGTGCTATAGCCCACGACTTTCGCGTGGGCCCGGATTCCTGGACCAGGACCTCCTACAATTTATCCGGACCATCGGAAATAACCTAAGGAACATCGGTCACTGCCCCGCCATGATTGTTCCTCATATTTTAGCATTTTGGGCCATAAAACGACCTAAGGTACATTGGTCACCGCCCTGCCATGATCGTTCCTCAGTTTCGGGCATTTTAGGGCCATACGATGAGAACTCAACGCGATTCCCTTATTTTCGTGTGCTATCGCCCACGCCTTCCGAGTGGGTCGGGCCCTCGAACCTAGATCGTCTAAAATTTATTCGGACCATCGAAAATGACGTAAGGAACAAATGTCACCACCCAGCCATGATTGTTCCTCATATTTTGGGCCATAAAACGAGAATTCGGGCAGATTCCCATATTTTCGTATGCAATAGCCCACGCCTTCCGTGTGGGCCCGGACACCTGGACCCATACAGCCTAAACTTTATCCGAAAAATATAAAATGACCTAAGGAACATTGATCATCGACCCGCCATTACCGTTCCTCATATTTTAGTGTTTATGGCCATAAAAAGAGAACTCCACCCTACATTTTCGTGTGCTATAGCCCACGCCTTCCGCATGGGCTTGGCGCCCCAGACACAGACCGCCTAAATTTTATCCAGCAAATAGAAAATGACCTAAGGAACATTGGTAACCAACCTCAATAATCGTTCCTCATTTTTAGCGATTTAGGGCCATAAAACGTGAATTCAACACGATTCCTATATTTTTATATGCTATAGCCCACGCCTTTCGCGTGGGCCCAGGCCTCAGACCCAGACTGCCTAAAGGTTATGCGAACAATAGAAAATGACCTAAGAAACATTGGTCACCGACCCGCCATGACTGTTCCTCATGTTTTAGCGTTTTAGGGACATAAAAGGAGAATTCGGTTCAATTCCTATATTTTTGTGTGCTATAGCCCACGCCTTTTGCGTGGGCCCAGGCCCCCGAACCTAGACCGCCTAAATTTTATGCTAACAATAGAAAACGACTTAAGGAACATTGGTCACCAACCCGCCATGACCGTTCCTCATTGTTTAGCTTTTAGGTGCCATAAAATGAGAACTCGGCCTGATTCTCATATTTTCGTGTGTCATAGCCCACGCCTTCCGTGTGGGCCCGGGATCCCGAACCCGTACCACGTAAAATTTATTCGGATAACAGAAAATGACCTAAGGAACATTGGTCACTAACACGCCATGATCGTTCCTCATTTTTAGCGTTTTATGGCCATAAAATGAGAGTTCGATCTAATTCTAATATTTTCGTGTGCTATAGCCCACGACTTCTCCGTGGGCCCGGACTCCTAGAATCGAACCACCTAAAATTTATTCGAACCCTCGAAAATGACATAAGGAACATTGGTCACCACCCCGCCATGACCGTTCCTCATAGTTTGTCATTTTAGGGCCACAAAACAAGTACTCGATCCGATTCCCATATTGTCGTGTGCTATAGCCCACGCCTTCCGCGTGGGCCAAGGCTCCTAATTTAGCCGGATAATTGAAAATGAGCTAAAACATATTGGTCACTGATACGCCATGATTGTTCCTTATTTATAGCGTTTTAGGGCCATAAAATAAGAGTTCGACCTGATTCCCATATTTTCATGTGTTATAGCCCACGACTTTCGTGTGGGATTGGGCCCCCCACACGGACCACCTAAAATTTATCAAAACAATAGAAAATGACCTAATGAACATTGGCAACCGACCTGCAATAATCGATCCTCATCTTTTAGCGTTTTAGGGACATAAAAGGAGAATTCGGACTGATTCCAATATTTTTGTGTGCAATAGCACACGCCTTCCGCGTAGGCCCAGGCCCCCTGACCCAGACTGCCTAAACTTTATGCGAACAATAGAAAACCACCTAAGGAACCTTGGTCACCAACCCTCCATGACCGTTCCTCATTGTTTAGTATTTAGGTGCCATAAAACGAGAACTCGGCCTGATTCCCATATTTTCGTGTGTCATAGGCGTGGGCACGGGCTCCCGAACGCGGACCGCCTAAAATTTATCCGGATAATATAAAATTACCTAAGGAACATTGGTCACCGACACACCATGATCGTTCCTCATTTCTAGCATTTTAGGGCCATAAAACGAGAGTTCGATCTAGTTCTAATATTTTCGTGTGCTATAGCCCACAACTTCTCTGTGGGCCCGGGCTCCTGGAATCGAACCACCTAAAATTTATTCAAATCATTGAAAATGACGTAAGGAACATTAGTCACCACCCCGCCATGACCGTTCCTCATATTTTGGCATTTTAGGGCCACAAAACGAGTACTCGGTCCGATTCCCAAATTTTCGTATAGCCCACGCCTTCCGTGTGGGCCTAGGCTCCCTGGCTCCCAGACCCTGACCGCCTAAAATTTAGCCGAATAATAGGAAATGACCTAAGGAACATTGGTCACCAACACGCCATGATTGTTCCTTATTTTTAGCATTTTAGGGCCATAAAATGAGAGTTCGACCCGATTCCCATATTTTCGTGTGCTACAGCCCACGACTTCCCCGAAAACGGACCACCTAAATTTTATCAAAACAATAGAAAATGACCTAAGGAACATTGGTAACTGACTTGCAATAATCGTTCCTCATGTTTTAGCGTTTTAGGGACATAAAAGGAGAATTCGTCCCGATTCCTATATTTTCGTGTGCTATAGCCCACGCCTTCCGCGTGGGCCCAGCCCCCCGGACCCAGACCGCCTAAACTTTATGCGAACAATCGAAAACGACCTACGGAGCATTGGTCACCAACCCGCCATGATCGTTCCTCATTGTTTAGCATTTAGGAGGAATAAAACTAGAACTCGGCTTGATTCCCATATTTTCGTGTGTCATATCCCACGCCTTCCGCATGGGCACGGGCTCCCGAACCCGGACCGCCTAAACTTTATCCGGATATAAAATGACCTACGGAACATTGGTCAGTGACACACCATGATCGTTCCTCATTCTTAGTGTTTTAGGGCCATAAAACGAGAGTTCGATCTGATTCCACTATTTTCGTATGCTATAGCCCACTACTTCTCCTTGGGCCCGGGTGCCTATAATCGAACCACCTAAAATTTATCCAGACCATCGAAAATGACCTAAGGAACATTGGTCACCGCCCCGCCATGTCCGTTCCTCATATTGTGCAAATTAGGGGCCACAAAATGAGTACTCGGTCTGATTCTCATATTTTTGTGTGCTATAGACCACGCCTTCCACGTGGGCCTAGGCTCCATGGCTCCCAGACCCTGACCGCCTAAAATATATCCGGATAATAGCAATTGACCTAAAGAACATTGGTCTCCGACACGCCATGATTGTTCCTTATTTTTAGCATTTTAGGGCCATAAAACGAGAGTTCGGCCCGATTCCCATATTTTCGTGTGATATAGCCCACGACTTCCGCGTGGGCCCGGATTCCTGGACCAGGACCTCCTAAAAGTTATCCGGACCATCAAAAATAACCTAAGGAAAATCGGTCATTGCCCCGCCATGACTGTTCCTCATATTTTAGCATTTTTGGGCCATAAGACGAGAACACGGCCCGATTTCCATATTTTCGTATGCTATTATAGACCACGCCTTCTGCATGATTTATCCGGACAATAGAAAACAACCTAAGGAACATTGGTCGTTGACCCGCCATGCCCGTTCCTCATTTATTTAGCGTTTATGATCCATAAAATGAGAATTCTGCCTGATTCCCATATTTCTTTGTGACCTATGCCTTCTGCATGGACCCGGGTCCCCGGACCCAGACCGCCTAACATTTAGCCGGACCATCAAAACTGAACTAAGGAACATTGGTCACCGCCCTGCCATGATCGTTCCTCATTTTTGGGCGTTTTAGGGCCATAAGATAAGAACTCAACCCGATTCCTATATTTTCGTGTGCTATCATCCACGTCTTCCGAGTGGGTCGGGCCCTCGGACCTGGATCATCTACAATTGATTCGGACCATTGAAAATGTCATAAGGAACAAATGTCACCACACATCCATGAGCGTTCCTCATATTTTGGGCCATAAAATGAGAATTCGGGCCGATTCCCATATTTTCGTGTGCAATAGCCCACGTCTTCCGCGTGGCCCCGGACCCCTGGACCCAGACAGCCTAACATTTATCCGAAAAATATAAAATGACCTAAGTAACATTGGTCATCGACCCGCCATTACAGTTTCTCATATTAGTGTTTATGGCCATAAAACAAGCGTTCGACCCGATTCCCATATTTTCATGTCCTATAGCCCACGCCTTCCGCATGTGCCTGGGCCCCTAGACACGAACCGCCTAAATTTTATCCAGATAATAGAAAATGACCTAAGGAACATTGGTAACCGACCTCAATAACCGTTCCTCCTTTTTTAGTATTTTAGGGCCATAAAACGAGAATTCGGCCAATTCCTATATTTTCATGTACTATAGCCCACGCCTTCAGTGTGGGCCCAGGCCCCGGACCCAGACCGCCTAAACTTTACGCTAGAAATAGCAAACGACCTAAGAAACATTGGTCACCGACCCGCCATGACTGTTCCTCATGTTTTAGCGTTTTAGGGACATAAAAGAAGAATTCGGCCTAATTCCTATATTTTCGTATGCTATAGCCCACGCCTTTTGCGTGGGCCCAAGCCCGCGGACCTAGACCGCCTAAATTTTATGCAAACAATAAACAACGAGCTAAGGAACATTGTTCACCAACCCGCCATGACCGTTCCTCATTATTTAGCTTTAAGGTGCCATAAAACGAGAACTTGGCCTGCTTCCCATATTTTTGTGTGTTATAGCCCATGCCTTCCGCATGGGCCCGGGCTCTCAGGCTCCCGGACCGCCTAAAATTTATCCGGATAATAGAAAATGACCTAAGGAACATTGGTCACCGACACTCTATGCTCGTTCCTCAATTTTAGAATTTTAGGGCCATAAAACGAGAGTTCGATCTCATTCCAATATTTTCATGTGCTATAGCCCATGGCTTCTCTGTGGGCCCGGGCTCCTGGAATCGAACCACCTAAAATTTATCCGGACCATCGAAAATGACCTAAGGAACATTTGTCACCGCCCCGCCATGACCGTTCCTTATATTTTGGCATTTTAGGGCCACAAAACGAGTACTCGGTCTGATTCCCATATTTTCGTGTGCTATAGCCCACGCCTTCCGCGTGGGCCTAGGCTCCCTGGCTCCCAGACCCTGACCGCCTAAAATTTAGCCAAATAATAGAAAACAACCTAAAGAACATTGGTCACCGACACGCCGTGATTGTTCCTTATTTTTAGCGTTTTAGGCCAATAAAATGAGAGTTCGACCCGATTCCCATATTTCCCTGTGCTATAGCCCACGGCTTCCGTGTGGGCTCGGATTCCTGGACCAGGACCTCCTAAAATTTATCCAGACCATCGGAAATAACCTGAGGAACATCGGTCACTGCCCCACCATGATTGTTCCGCATATTTTAGCATTTTTGGGCCATAAAACGAGAACTCGGCCCGATTCCCATATTTGCGTATGCTATTATAGCCCACGCCTTCTGTATGATTTATCCGGACAATAGAAAACGACCTAAGGAACATTGGTCGATGACCCGCGATAACCGTTCCTCATTTATTTAGCGTGTAAGATCCATAAAACGAGAATTCTGCTTGATTCCCATATTTCTGTGTGGCCTACGCCTTCTGCGTGGACCCACGACCCCGGACCCAGACCGCCTAAAATTTAGCCGGACCATCAAAACTGAACTAAGGAACATTGGTCACCGCCCTGCCATGATCGTTCCTCATTTTCGGGAGTTTTAGGGCCATAAGATAAGAACTCAACCCGATTCCTATATTTTCGTGTGTTATCGCCCGCGTCTTCCGAGTGGGTCGGGCCCTCGGACCTGGATCGTCTAACATTTATTCGGACCATCGAAAATGACATAAGGAACAAATGTCACCACCCATCCATGAGCGTTCCTCATATTTTGGGCCATAAAATGAGAATTCGGACCGATTCCCATATTTTCATATGCTATAGCCCAACCCTTCCACGTGGCCCCTGACCTCTGGACCCAAACAGCCTAAAATGTATTCGAAAAATATAAAATGACCTAAGGAACATTGGTCATCGACCCGCCATTACCGTTACTCATATTAGTGTTTATGGCCATAAAACGAGAGTTCAACCCGATTCCCATATTTTCATGTGCTATAGCCCACGCCTTCCGCATGGGCCTGGGCCCCTAGACACGGACCGCCTAAATTTTATCCAGATAATAGAAAATGACCTAAGGAACATTGGTAACCGACCTCAATAACCGTTCCTCCTTCTTTAGCATTTTAGGGCCATAAAACAAGAATACGGCCCGATTCCTATATTTTCATGTGCTATAGCCCACGCGTTTAGCGTGGGCCCAGGCCCCGAACCCAGACCGCCTAAAATTTATGCAGAAAATCAAAAATGACCTAAGAAACATTAGTCACCGACCCGCCATGATTGTTCCTCATGTTTTAGCGTTTAAGGGACATAAAAGGAGAATTCGGGATGATTCTTATATTTTCATATGTTATAGCCCACGCCTTTTGCGTGGGCCCAGGCCCGCATACCCAGACCGCCTAAATTGTATGCGAACAATAAAAAATGAGCTAAGGAACATTGTTCACCAACCCGCCATGACCGTTTCCCATTAATTAGCTTTTAGGTGCCATAAAACGAGAACTCGGCCTAATTTCCATATTTTTGTGTGTCATAGCCCATGCCTTCCGCATGGGACCTGGCTCTCAGGCTCCCGGACTGCCTAAAATTTATCCGGATAATAGGAAATGACCTAAGGAACCTTGGTCACAGACACGCCATGCCCGTTCCTCATATTTAGCATTTTAGGGCCATAAAACGAGAGTTCGATCTCATTCCAATATTTTCGTGTGCTATAGCCCACGGCTTCTCTGTGGGCCCGGGCTCCTGGAATCGAACCACCTAAAATTTATCCGGACCATGGAAAATGACCTAAGGAACATTTGTCACCGCCCCGCCATGACCGTTCCATATATTTTGGCATTTTAGGGACACAAAACGAGTACTCGGTCTGATTCCCATAATTTCGTGTGCTATAGCCCACGCGGAAGGCTCACTGGCTCCCAGACCCTGACCGCCTAAAATTTAGCCTAATAGAAGAAAACAACCTAAAGAACATTGGTCACCGACACGCCGTGATTGTTCCTTATTTTTAGCATTTTAGGGCCATAAAATGAGAGCTCGACCCGATTCCCATATTTTCCTGTGCTATAGCCCACAATTTCCGTGTGGGCCCATATTCCTTGACCAGTACCTCCTAAAATTTATCCAGACCATCGAAAATAACCTAAGGAACATCGGTCACTGCCCCGCCATGATTGTTCCGCATAGTTTAGCATTTTTGGGCCATAAAACGAGAACTCGGCCCGATTCCCATATTTTCGTATGCTATTATAGCCCACGCCTTCTGTATGATTTATCCGGACAATAGAAAATGACCTAAGGAACATTGGTCGTTGACCCGCCATAACCGTTCCTCATTCATTTAGCGTTTAAGATCAATAAAATGAGCATTCTGCTTGATTCCCATATTTCTGTGTGGCCTACGCCTTCTGCGTGGACCCGGGACCCCGGACCCAGACCGCCTAAAATTTAGCCGGACCATCAAAACTGAACTAAGGAACATTGGTCACCGCCCTGCCATGATCGTTCCTCATTTTCGGGCGTTTTAGGGCCACAAGATAAGAACTCAACCCGATTCCTATATTTTCGTGTGTTATCGCCCGCGTCTTCCGAGTGGGTCGGGCACTCGGACCTGGATCGTCTACAATTTATTCGGACCATCGAAAACGACATAAGGAACAAATGTCACCACCCATCCATGAGCGTTCCTCATATTTTGAGCCATAAAATGAGAATTCGGACCGATTCCCATATTTTCATATGCTATAGCCCACCCCTTCCTCGTGGCCCTTGACCCCTGGACCCCAACAGCCTAAAATGTATTCGAAAAATATAAAATGACCTAGGGAACATTGGTCATCGACCCGCCATTACCGTTCCTCATATTAGTGTTTATGGCCATAAAACGAGAGTTCGACCCGATTCCCATATTTTCGTATGCTATTATAGCC
>AWOL01S0094622.1:0-10380 GCA_000715115.1 Nicotiana otophora | reverse complement strand
GCACTTCCAAAGCTCCAGAACAAAATCAGAGTGCCGAAATGGCCAGTCTCGCTCAAAACTCACACCGAAACTCACCCGAGCCACTCGGGACCCCGTCCGAATGTACCAACAAGTCCTAAAATATCATATGAACTTAGTCGAGCCCTCAAATCACAACCAACAACATCAAAAACACAAATCGCACTCCAATTCAAGCCTAATGAAAACTAACAATTTCCAACTTCTACATTCAATGCCGAAACCTATCAAATCAAGTCCGATTGATCTCACATTTTGCACACAAGTCATAAATGACACAACGGACATATTCCAATTTGCAGAATCGGATTTCGACCCCGATATCAAAAATTCAACTCCCCGGTCAAACTTCCAAACTTAACTTTCTATTTTAGCTATTTCAAGCAAAATTCAACTACGGACTTCCAAATAATTTTTCGGACACGCTCCTAAGTCCAAAATTACCATACTGAGCAATTGGAATCATCAAAACTCCAATCCGAGGTCGAATACTAAAACTCAAACTTGGTCAACTCTTCTAACTCAAAGCTTCAAACATGAAAATTCATTCTTCCGAACTAATTCTGAAACACCTGAAAACGCAAACCGACAATTCACACAAGTCATAATACATTGTATGAAGCTATTCAAGACTTAAAATAGTTGAAAGGAGTGTAAATACTCAAAACGACCGGTCGGTTCTTTACATTCTCCCTCACTTAAATATACGTTCGTCCTCGAACATGCCAAGAGTTGTTTCCAAGCCATCAGTTCACTATCCCACCTTACCACGCATATATCTGGGGGTGATCCCACGCCACCATATTCCATATAGGCTTGACAACACAACACAATTGAAGATCATTACTTTAACCTTAGTCCGTAAAACTAGAGCCCAATTTCCAATATCTAGAATTTTTTACAAGACCCGAGTCTCACATCTACATATTGTATAACTTTTTAACACGTTGTATCAAGCCATAACCATAACCCCATATATAATCACATAACATACTACACAACTCGCATACGCGCAACACCATTCCCGATCATAGTAACTACTCAATTTATTCAAGGAATTAGCCTCTTTGTAACCTCAAGTATAGCCCAGATAGTTCTCAACAAAGGTACGAATACGAGAAATGTTATAACTTTACGCTTAATAGTCAACTCTAGGCATATCATAGCCTAAGCATTCTTCTGAGTATGAATACTTGCCCCGATGCCCGCACATGGCTCAAACATCACATATGTACGCACTCGTAGCGCGTAGCTATCACAAATAATTAATGCAACTAGTGCCTCCACTGAGTTTAAATAAAACACTCACCTCAAACATGCCACAACCCTGAAACAATATGCTTCTGAGAACTCCCAGTCTCCAAATTCATAGAACACATGAATCAACGTAACTGATCCCAACTCCAGCACTCGAATGACTAACACATCTTTAATGCACGATCATCCCACGAGGAATACTTTCATAATTCTTTCATACCATATAGCAATAATTTGCATATCAGCAGTCTATCAACCAGGTGAGCACCGCAATACCGATGAACATACGTAAGTCAAACACAATGCGCCTACTGAAATGCGTACCCTTCTCAAGGATTACCGATAATTTATAACATTCATCTAAATATTTGAAACTCACCATTATGTCCAGAATCCGTGACCTTCCTTTCAGGAATGAACTGTCAGCTTGTACATGTAAATTTTAATCCTGCACAACATACCGCATCTATCATGCAATCATGTGAAAATCACGAGAAACTCATTATCAACTTTGAGTCACCAGCAAATTATATACTCGGTTAGTTAGAAACCTTCCATTTGCTCTCAACCAAGATGAAATCACTATACACAACATGTCCCCTACACCGGTAGAAAATATCTGGTTCAAACCATGGTAGAGACCATCAAGAACATTTTAAAATCCATTTGCACATAATCAAACCCAAGAATATTGCCACCAACACATTCGTAGAGCCTCACTACATTATAATTACCCAAAAGAATCGAGCATACCATTACTATATTGGTCTAGCCTACTACCAGTTGCCCTATTTTCTCTGTGTTTCTTCTGAATTACCCTCAAGTTGACACTTCTTCTTGTCAGAATACTACGATCCTTACCCAAAGCTCAATACAAGACATCCTAACATAAAATCGCATCGCCATAAGGCCCATAAGTTACTGTATTCTTCTTAAGCACCACAAAGTACCACAACCGAGACACCCACTCTGAAGGACCTTATGTGAATTTAAAATTGTTCCTTTTTCCTTTTTTATACTGAAATGTAGAATCCATAGTCATACAGAATTATCGCAAGTCCCGACACCATCCAATGTAAATAACCGATTCTAGCGATATACGAATCCGAAAAATTTTCAATTGCCACATATACATTTTGAATCTATTAGAACCCTCTCGAGAGTCATCCACTCTGCCAAAATCTAAATTGTACCGCCCAAACGGGCCGAAAGACACGTGCCCCATTAGCACAATAATACTTAAAGAGGNTGCACACTACATCCTTCACAAATAACAACTCACTCATCCCATGATTTTCATATACTCATAAAGTGCAATATAACCCGTATTTAAGAACTTTAGTACTCGAGTCATCCTCGATCTCAACCTCTACAAGTCATAACTAATCCACAAGTATACCTCAGACCAAAACTAAAATTTAACATATGACCATGAAATTGAATTGTAAATAGCAGGCTCCCCCACTTGGCTCAAAGCCATAGATTAAAACACTCGATAACTCATAATACACATACTCTATTACTGCCATAATACCGCAGTCAGTTCAACAAAAATTCTTCTCAAGCTCATGCAACGCAAACCATAAAAATACCTCAATCATCCTCTAAGCTTGCATTCATTCTCTTGACACTCAAATCAACTTTCTCAACCAGATTCAAAATCAAATCTCAACACCTACGCCCCGCTGGCAGAAAAGAAACTCTCCACTCAATATTATAAGGAACGCACCTACGTAGATTACTCCGCAGGAGATAACCCACCTGCTTAGCCTCAAATTGGCATCTTGTTATACCCTTTCGCAATCACAATTACTATGGAATCACTTAATCTTTCTCAGTCCAAACTCTTTAACAAGATATGAGAATTTAATTTGTCCCAAATTTAACATAGTGAAAGATCCTTCAAAACATTCATACTCGAGACTGTACGTCATATCAAAAAATAATCAAGCACCCAATGGCCCTTTTTACATTTCAAGGAAACACTTCTCATCACATTCAAATCGTCTTAACACATCCCACAGTCAGATCATACTCATCACAAAGCCATTCAATCGCTCATCGAGCCATATATTCCACTCGTAGGGACATTACCAGACATATGAGTCTAAATTTACACGTTACAACTGAAGCTACCGAGCTTAAGCTGCGGTCTAACCCTGTCCCCAAGTCTTCCAGACTGGCCCATCACTAAAATATAGAATACTCATCTCGAACCTCGTTTATGGAATCATAAGCCGGCGATGCACAACTGATACTGAGCGCTCACATGCGCATACGAATGCGTGAAAGGAATTCAAAGAGTTATATTTCAAACTGAACAACTCTGCATGATAAGGAGAGAAATATGGGAAGTTTATCCTAAAATGCCATGTAGCCTCTCGAAGATAAGTATGGACGTCATCCTATCGATCTGCAAGACTCTACTAGACACTTGCTCATGACTCGTGAGACCTATGTAACCTAGGCTCTGATACCAACTTGTCACGATAAAAAATCCTAACATGTCGTGATGGCGCCTATCTCAATACTAGGCAAGCCGACAATCTCCATAAAACTCAATTTCTTTCACGTTTGAAAACATCATATTAAAATTTCATAGAAAAACCTCACGATTTCGGATACAAAACACTCCCAAAACCCGGTGTCACTGATTACATGAGCATCTAAATGAAAACAAAGTCTGACTGATATCAACAATGTCTGAAAATATAGAACAGTACGATAACTGAAATGAAGAGAGTCAATGTTGGCGGACGCCAAACAACTACCTTGATAGTCTCCAACTGATAACACTCTGAGATATAACAGTCGTCGTGTATGGAAGCACCTGGATCTGCACACGAGGTGCAAAGTGTAGTATGAGTATAACTAACTCAATAAGTAACAAGCCAAACATTTGTGGAATAAAAAAATAAAAAACATGAAAATTAACTACTAACAGTAACAGATAGTTTAATAAGCAATTGAGATGCCGCTCGGCATATACAATAATCAACTCTCGAAATATACATGAAATTCCCAAGACCCAGAACACCGTAAGTCACAAGCTTTTACGAAGTTCTAACTGTTCTATACATCAGCGTCTATAGAAATAAGAGAAGAATCAATATAGGGGGATAGAGGGGGACTCCGAGGATCTGTGGCGCGGGCAATGTACCTTGAAGTTCTCCGAAAATAGAAGTGACTACAACTAAACACGAGGTTGGTAAAAGGAACCTGGATCTGCACACGAAAAATATGTGCAGGAAACGGCGTGAGTACACCACAGCGGTACCCAATAAGTGTCAAGCCTAACCTCGGCGGAGTAGTGACGAGGTCAGGTCAAGGCCCTACTGGTATATAATAAATAAGCACGAAAGTATAACAATATAATAAGAGACTGGAATTTAAACAAGGAGAACATAGCAAAGTAGAAACGCAGAACATAGGGATAAACAACAGGGGATCTCCCGAGATACCGTCTCGTAGTCCCAAAAAAGAAGTGCAAGGAGATCTCCTGAGGTACCGCCTCGTGTCTCAAAAGTAAACATGCAGAACTCCCAAGGAACCGCCTCGTAGTCTCAAAAGTAAATGTGCAGGGAGATCTCCCGAGGAACCGCCTCGTAGTCTCAAAAGTAAATATGCAAGGGATGATCTCCCGGGATACCGTCCCGTAGTCCCAAAGTAAATATGTAACTCAAACAAATAAATATAATAGTTACAACAAGAAACCTATAATTTAGACTAAGTACAAGTCAAGAAAGAAGCGTGATTTACTAAACATATTGCAAAGAGTTTAAATAGGCAATTAGGACACGCAGACATGCTATTCTAGGCAAACACGATAACTACACATTCTAGTATACTCAGATAAGATGAAAACACGCAATTTCTCGGTAAAAATTAGTTTTTTCACAAATATCATGTGTACGCACTCGTCACCTCGCGTACACGGCGCTCACATATCATAACAACACCAAATCCTAAGGGGATTTTCCCCACATAACATCAAAAACACAAATCGCACTCCAATTCAAGCCTAATGAAAACTAATAATTTCCAACTTCTACATTCAATGCCGAAACCTATCAAATCCAGTCTGATTGACCTCAAATTTTGCACACAAGTCATAAATGACATAACGAACATATTTCAATTTCCAGAATCGGATTTCGACCCCGATATCAAAAAGTCAACTCCCCGATCAAACTTCCAAACTTAACTTTCTATTTTAGCCATTTCAAGCCAAATTCAACTACGGACGTCCAAATAATTTTTCGGACACGCTCCAAAGTCCAAAATCACCATACTGAGCTATTGGAATCATCAAAACTCCAATTCGAGGTCGAATACTAAAACTCAAACTTGGTCAACTCTTCCAACTCAAAGCTTCAAACATGAAAATTCATTCTTCCGAACTAATTCTGAAACACCTGAAAACGCAAACCGACAATTCACACAAGTCATAATACATCGAATAAAGCTATTCAAGATTTCAAATAGTTGAAAAAAGCGTAAATACTCAAAACGATTGGTCGGGTCGTTACATCAACACCCTCAATTTCCTCTTTAAATTCATCAACCAATTGCTACAAATGAAGATAGATTTATGGAATGTAATCACAAGGGAGTCAAGAACACTTACCCCACGTTGTGTAGAAAACTTCCTCTCCAAAGTCGCCCAAATCGAGATCCAAAATCTCCAAAATGAGAAACAATCTCGGAAACCCTCGTTTTTAACACTGCCCAGGCATTTTCGTACATGCGGTGCCTGGGCACGCACCTGCGCATCTGCTTTTGCAGACAAAAAAAAGGCCCGCCTGCGGACACAGCCATCCTTCCAAATCCGCGCATCTGTGGCGACCTTCTCGCATCTGCAGACTCGCAGATGCGCATTCCTCTTCGCACTTGCATTTGCCCCAGGCCAGCCCCAATCTCGCATCTGCGCCAACCCCGCCGTATCTACGGCCAAGACCCTCACAGGTGCGATCACACTAGAGGAAGCAGTTCCAGCATTTCCTTAAGTCCGAATTTGATCCGTTAGCCATCTGAAACTCACCCGAGGCCTCCCGGAACCCCGTCCAAGTATACCAACAAGTCCCATAACATAACACGGACCTACTTGAGGCCTCAAATCACACCTAACAACATCAAAACGATGAATCACACCTCAACTCAAAATCAATGAACTTTTAAACTTCAAACTTCTACAACTGATGTCGAAACCTATCAAATCACGTCTGATTGACCTCAAACTTTGCACAAAAGTCACATTCAACATTACAGACCTGCTCCAACTTCCGGAATTAGAATCCGACCCTAATATCAAAATTTCCTTGCGGTCAAACTTTCCAAAATTTTAACTTTCGCCATTTCGAGCCAAATTCAACCACGGACCTCCAAATCACAATTCGGACGCGCTCCTAAGTCAAAAATCACCCAACGGAGCTAACGAAACCATCAAAATTCCAATTCGAGGTCAAATACTAAAAGTTAAACTAGGTCAACTCTTTCGAATTTAAAGCTCCGTAGTTGAGAATCATTCTTCCAAATCAGTCCCGAATAACCTGAAAACTAAAGCTAACAATTCACACAAGTCAAAATATCTCATACGGAGCTACTCATGACCGTAAACTACCGAGCGAAGTGCAAATTCTCAAAACGACCGGTCAGGTCATTATATCCTCCCCTACTTAAACATATGTTCGTCCTCGAACGTATCCAGAGTTGTTCTCAAAGGTCTCAAACCGCCATATAACCTTGCCATGCACATACCCAGGGGTGATCCCACGTCACCCAATCCCATACAGGTCCGATAACACAATATAACCGAAATTCTCAATTCAACCTAGACCACAAGCCTTAGAATCCAATTTGTAACATCCGGGATTTCTTAGAAGATCTGAATCTCGCAACCTACACACTGTATATGTCTGAACAAGCCGTACCAAGCCGCAACCATAACCCAAGATACAATCGCATGATATATCGCATAACACAGATACTCGTAGTAATGATTTCTAATCAGAAGAGTTGCTCAAAATAACCCAATGCCTGGTAATAAACCTCATATCAAATAAAACTCCATTCTAAGAACCTAAGAACCTATCACACACCACAACGCAATGCTAAGAACCTATCACATACCGTAGA
Organism: Nicotiana otophora; assembly: GCA_000715115.1. NCBI lineage: Eukaryota > Viridiplantae > Streptophyta > Magnoliopsida > Solanales > Solanaceae > Nicotiana > Nicotiana otophora. The sequence goes on along the minus strand of AWOL01S0094622.1, from coordinate 2,970 downwards.
ACCAAAACACACGAATCTAACACGAGGGATCATATCTCAGCATAACTCCATTGCAATGCATGACCCCATCCAAACACTAGTCCATATGAAATACCTCAGCCACCATGCTCAAAATCAATAACCACGCAAAATTCGACATCAAGTACCCAAAGTGCATTACCATAACTATAGAGAAGTAAATGACACAATGCCACACAAACCCGAAAGAACATAACCAATGCGTAACCACTCATGCATCACCCAAATACCCATCTCGCGCAAATTCCGCTATAAGGCCCAAATAGAACCGCACCAGGTTTGCTTATAACCAACGAATCATAACTCCTCGTAGCATAGAAGAGTAACTCACAGATCATCCCAGAACACAAATAGCTCAACAATAACTGAATGGCACATTCCTCAACAATAGCAGTATGGAGCCAACCAATCCGGCTCGGTGTAGAATACACATCCTAATTGGGCCTACCAATGGACCCCAAATCAACTCTGGTCACCCACAAATAGATAAATAACCCTCCAAAAGTCCACAATGATTGAATCATAACACATATTATTGTCTAGCTAGCTTCGACCATGACTTCACAATCCACAACCATGTAACAATCTGCTCTTGAGAACTCCCAGTCTCCAAATCCATAGAACACACGAATCACCATATCTGATCCCAACTCCACCGCCAGAATGTCTAACACATCTCTCATACGCGATCATCCCACGAGAAATACTTCTAAAATTCTTTCGTGCCACATAGCAAAATTTAAATATCAGCAGTCGATCAACCAGGAGTATGCCGTAATACCAATGAAGTATCCATAAATCAAAACACATTGCCCCTTCTGAAATGTATACTCTCATCAGGCCATACCGATTAGTAATATTATTTACCTAGTCATCTGAAACCGTCCATGCTGCCTACGAATTTATGTTCTTCCTTTCAAAACTGAACTATGACCTTGCACATGCAAATATCAATCCCACACAACATACCGCATCTACCATGCCATCCTGTGAAGAGTACAAGAATCTCATAATCAACTCTGAGTCACAAACAGAATATATACCCGATCAGTCAGAAACCTTCCATTTGATCTCATCCTGGAGAAAATCCCAATACGCAACATATTCCTCACGTGCGGTAGGAAATATAATCCTTGAACCGTGATAAAAACCATTGAGAACTCTTTGAAACCCATTTGCACATAACCAAGCTATCAAAACCGAATCTCTCTAACTCAACCCAGTCACGCAGGTCGCCAAAACCCAAGAGCATTGACACGAAACACTTGTGGAGACTAGCCACATCATAGGTACCCAAATAACTGATTATATTCATTACTATGTTGATCCAACCTACTACCACGCTGTCCTATTTCTCCAAGTTCCTTCCAAATTGCCTTCAAATTGATACTTCTTCTTGCTGGAGCACCATGATCCTTAACCAAAATTCACCACACAAGAGGCCCTAGTAAAAAACCACAATGCCCTAAGGCTCATAAGCCACTGACTTCCCTCTTAAGCACCCCAAATCACCACAACCGCGACCCCCACTCTAAAGAGACCTTATGTGAACCTAAAACAGTTTCCTTCACCTTCTTGATACTGAAATGCACAATCCACAATGATATAAAAATTCCACAAGTCTCGACACTATCTAATGCAAATATCAGATCCTAGCCATATACCAATCCGAAATTCTCAATTGCTACATATAATTCTTGAATCCATTAGAACCATTCTCGAGAGTCATCCACTCTACTCAAATCTCAATTAACCGACTAAACGGACCGAACGACCTGTACCCCATTAGCACACCAACACCCAAGGGAAAAACCCACACTCCTAAACAACCGAGCAAACTCCTACTCCATGTACACTACATCTTTCGCGAATAACCACTCAATTATTTTATGATTCCCATATACCCATAGAGTGCAATACAACCTGTATCCAGAAATTCCTTTACTCGATTCATCCTAAATCTCAATTGCTGCAAGTCATAACTGATTCACCAGTATACCTCAAAATGAAACCAATACAACACATAGTCGTGCAATCAACCCGTCGATAGCAAACTCCCCCACTTGGCTCAAAGCCAAGGAATAAAGAATCTAATAACTTACAATACCCATACTCTGTTGCTATCAAAATCCCGCACTGAAATTCAACTAAGTCCTTTATAAGCTAGAGTAACACAATCCATATCATACCTCAAATCGCACAAATATAACCCACTAGCAGAAAAGAAAGCCTACACACAACATCATAAAATCACACATCCGTAGATTACCTCACAGGTTATAACCCACCTGCTTCGCCTCAAACTGACATCTCTCTATACCCTTCCACAGTTACAACTACTACGCAATCACTTAGTCTTCCTGATTCTGAACTCATCAACAAAACATGAGAATCTACTTCACTCCACAACTAAACAACATGAGATATCCCTCAATACACTCATAACTCGAGATCATACGCCAAATCAAGACACAAATTAGACACCCCATAGTCTATGCTACATCTCAAGGAAACACTTCTCGTCGCATTCAAATCATCTTAACACAAACACATCCCGCAATCACATCATTCTCATCACAAAGCCATTCTACCGCTCATCGATCCAAAAATTCCACTCGCAGGGACATTACCGGACATATAAATCCCAAAAGAACGTTCTCTCAAAATAGAAATCTCCACGCTCAAGCTACCGTCAAAACCCGGTCTCAAGTCCTCCAGACTGTCCCATCATCAACATGCCAAAAATCACATCTTGCACCTCAACCATGGAGTCACAAATCACCGGCGTATAGCCGATACCGAGCGCTCACATGTGCATATGAATGCGTGGAAGGAATTTCAAAGAGTTACGCTTCAAGCTGAATCAATGTCGTACGATAAGGAAAGAAAGAGGGGAAGTATATCCTAAATGTCCTGTAGCCTCTCGAAGATACAGACGTCATCATACCGATC